>RJWH01003193.1:0-170430 GCA_004363575.1 Solenodon paradoxus | reverse complement strand
CCTCACTGCCTTACAGCATCACAGCACTGCATGGCACCTCTCAGCTGTCAGCTTCCACACAGACGAGGCAACTTGTCCTGCTGTCTTCTGCCTCTGACTCTGAATGTCGTATCAGGACTCCAGAACCACAAATGCAGTCCCCCTCCCCGAAGGCTCCCAGTCAGTCAATCAGATGTTGGACAAAGAGCCCCGGACTTCCCCGCTGGCTGCCCCAGGTTTACAAGTGCCTTGGACAACATTTTCACCCTCACTGCCAACACACAGCTCTGTGTGCACCAGGGAAAGAAGAGGCAACTTCATGTGCACCTTCCAGGAAAGCTCTGAGGGAGAGCTCGTAATGGGATCAAAGTTTCTGAAAGACACGAGCAGGCTTCCAGGTGTCCTCAACCTCTGCTTGTTCTAAGCCTGACGACCTATTTCTCTGAACCAGTTTCCCTCAAAGGTGGACACACAGTATCTGCTAGGCCTTGCTGCCCCGTGTGAGAACGGGCACAAAATCCTCAGGAAAGCCATTGCTGTCCACATATTGGCCACTGGGTGTGGTCCCACTAGGCCATTTTTTAGATCCTTACCCCCTGGTCTCATTGGTCAGACCCCCTGGCTGGAAGTCCTGACCTCCAGCCGCATTTCAGACAATTCCTCGCTCTCTAAGACCACTGGCAAAATCTCCCCCACCCTCCACCCCCCCAGGGTAAGTCTTTTACCTGGACACCTTCTCCAGTCTTCATTACTCAGCAACCTGGACAAACCTTCCCAGACAAGTCTAAGACCTGCCTATCACCCCCACGGAGGCCCCAAATCCCCTCCCACCTCCACGGCTCTAGGTGCCTATTGTCTCAGGGCTAGCATTCAGCCATGATATACTAAACCACGTTCAAAAGTTAATGACCTGGTGGAGGGCAGGGTGTGTTGACATATACATGAGGAATGGGGAACCTTTACATGTGAGTTTATTTTAATGTGCAAAAATAAAAATAATTTTTTAAAAACGTCAATGACCGACAGAAACTTGCAAAATTCCTTCTTGTGAGATAAAAACTGCCCAGAGTTTGGTTCTGGTGACCCCACCCACCCCCCTCCTAAATGCTGTGGACACCAGGTCATGTTCCAAAAATGGAGGCTAGAACCCCCATTCTATCCACCTTGAAGGGCTGCTATGAGGGGCAAAGGAAGCTCCTGGAAAATGCCCAGGCTGCATGCATGATGGAACACTTACCCCAGGGAAGGAACTAAAATAATGATACTTTGGGCAGGGCCAGAGTGATCAGGAACAAGAGAAGACCTCAGGAGGGACACTCACCAAGTTTCACGCTCTGCACACGGCCTCCGATATGGCTGGAAGCCTCGAGCACAGTGACATCTGTGAAGCCCTGCTCCAGAAGCGCTTTGGCTGCAGCCAGGCCAGCCAAGCCAGCACCGATCACCACCACGCGAGGCTGTCCCCTTCTCCGCAGGCCACGACTGAGAGGGTCATCCGCACTGTCACCACTGGATTCACAACTTTGCATACCGTCCGCACTCGCCTCCTAGGAACCTGCAGTGGAGGGGTGTCACAGCTCACCTGCGCCGCCTACTTCCCACCTGCTCCAAGGGATGCTCATGGCCTCTGCCTCAAGGGGAGACCTCAAGCCCTCCTCTCTGGACAAGAAAAGTCATCCCCAAAGGATGTGGGGAGGGAGAGACAGAGGGAAGGAGAAGGAGGATGTATGATGAGCCCCGGGAGAAAGAGGAGAGCTGGGAGCCCCGGGAAGCCATCGATTCCATCCCAAATCTGCTAGACGCTATCTCTTTCCCAAGGCTGAGACAGGAGCCAACCAGAAAGGGGGCTGAGAAGGTCAAAGCCAGGAGGAACTGACCCTGGACCAGTTCAGCCCAGAACAACTGTTGTGGTCTAGATCACGAGGACCCCAGGATGACCACGAAGACCCCAGGACGCTCGCACAGACCCCAGGAAGCCCACCAGGACATCAAGATGCCCACACAGGCCCCGGGATGGTCACCAGGACCCCAGGATACTTGCGCACAGCCCTGGAGTCCTGCTTTCTCCCCTTGCCTGGCTCTTTGCTCTCTCTCCCGTGTCCTTCTTTCCTCTGGCTTTCTGTTAAGTCTTCCGTCTCAATGAGGTGGCAATTTGGTGGGCAGGACATAGTCCTGCCCTCCCCCCAGAAAGTGCCACGAGGCCGGTGTTGAATGAACCTCTGCTATTCCGGGTAGGTCTCTGGTTGTTTTCCTCGGCCACCCAGCCCCTCAGTCACCGCAAAGAAGCAAGGAGCCCAGAAAACAGGAGACCGTGAGGACCCATGGCACCAGAAGCCAGACATCAAATTGACAGTTAGACTAAGCCAGCTTGCTCAGAGACGCCAGGCTAGGGAGATGACAGCTGGGAGGCCAAGAGGGTCCCTGAATCTGGCCCCAGGGCTAGGAGGGGTTACCTTTCCATTCCTAGAGTGACCACAAGGTTTAAAGGGGTTGGTGGGCCATCCCAGGGGCCACTAACCTCTGATCCTATCCCTGGTCCTTCCCTGACTGCAGCTGGATTTGCTGGATTTCAGGGGAAGCCTTTGATCACATACAGGACCCAACAACAGGGGAATGAATGTGCATGGAAGTGACTGCTGGGCAGCAGACAGGGGGCCAATAAAACTGTGGCCCACACCAAACAAAGCTGAGTATAACCCTTCCATGACACAGCAGTCCCTCTTCTCAGAATATACTCAAGAGAAACGGGCCATATTCCATCAAGACCTGCTAAAGAACGTTCAGAGCAGCTTTATTTGCATCAGAAAAAATCCAGAAACAACCAAAGGCCTATCCACAGGAGAATGGATAGACATACTATGTGTAGCATATACTACAAAAGAATGGTCTTCAGCAACAAATAGAATAAAACTACTGATACTCTCAACATTGATTGAGCAAAAGAAACCAGAGAGAAAAGAGCACATACTGTTTGACTCCAATTACGTGAAGCTCACAGCTCACGAAGGGGTCAGATGACTACGATGACGGAAGAGAGATGGGGAAGATGAATGAAATGGATCTGCGGGAACTTTGCGGGTGGAAAGGATATGCATCTTGATCTGAATGCTGGTTACAGTTTACATATAAAGAGTCATTGGGCTGGGCAATTAGGATTTGTGCTGTTCGGTGTATATATGTATGTATGTATGTACATATGTTTATCTCACTAAAAAATATTCAAATATTCATTCCTGTCTCCCTATTAAAAAAAAAAAAAAGCTGCACCCTGGCTTCCTTCTTCACACACCTCCAGGTCTATGGGTCACTCACCTCTGATCCTATCCCTGGTCCTTCCCTGACCCAAGCTGGAAAGTTTCCATCCCACCTTGAAAAGTGTCCTCTGACGTTGTTTGAGCATAGGTTTATTAATAAAGGGACTATTTCTAAATATTTAAAGATGCTCCTTTGGCCTTCCCCACAACACACCTGGGCACAGACAGGAATACCCCCCGGTCCCCCACTGTGGCCTCCAAACTCCTAGACTCAGACAGGCAGACTGCACACAGGACCACTTCCCCAGAGGGCTGGAAGGGGCCTCTCCTCTGAGACCAGCTTGGAGGCTGAGTCTCCAGCTGTTCAGACAGCTCCTCCTTTCCTCCTCCTTCCGCCCTCAGCAGGTACTCTTCCCAGGAGCAGAGGGTAAGGGTTGGCTGTCCTTTCCTCCCTTCCCCCGCTCCCCTGCCCACCTGCCCTCCTCAGGCTCTTCTTCCGTGGACTAAATTTAGAGGTGAGGCAGCTGGCTGGGATGAAGGGTCCACCATGCAACTGCAACTGGAGCCTGTAAACACACAGTGCTCAGAGGAGCTTGGAGTCGAACTCTGCAGATGCCACAGTTAGCCAGCACCCCGCAAAGTGATGCGGCGCAACTGTGCACCCCACTCCCACACCTCAGTTCCCCTGGACTGGGGCCAGGATGCTGGTGCCTGGAAGTCCACCTCCACCCCAGCCTGAGGCCACCCAGCAGAACAACCTCCTGGGGTGGAGTCGCTGCAGTGCTTCTCATATCTTACTGGTGGAGCCCCTCAAGGAAATGTTCTTGTGGGACTGGAGCACGACTGGGCTGAAACTGGGCATCATGCTCCACCCAAGACACACAGACACACACACACACACACACACACACACACACACAGAGAGGCTCCTGGGCGCATCACCTGAAAAGCCAGGAGCAGATGAGCTACAGCCTTGGGAGGTAACAGAGGGTCAAGCTACCATAGCATCCTGGATCCCCAGCCTGTCCTGTCTGAAGTGACCAGCTGGTCCTCACTACATATACAGCCTGGTGTGAATGTCACAGTACTGCCAGCTTTTTCAAGACCCTTGTGTGTAAAAGTCATCTGTAACTTTGTCACTAAGTGGTCTTCGGAAGGGACTTTCTGACTGGCTGGTGGGAAATGAATGGCAGCAGGGTACCATGAGATGAACACAGAACCCTGAGCGCCCCACAGATCAGAGACCTGGAACTCAGACAGACATGCACGCTGAGGGTGCCAGGCAGGTCCCCTCAGCTCAGCCCACTGTCCTGCCCCTCCACAGACCTTGTCCCAGAGAAGCCCCACATACAGAGGGCATGGAGATGGGGAGTCTTCCCCTTGGCCCCCCATTTCAAGCCATGGAGCAGTGTACACAGAGAAAGAGAACACACCTACTGTGTGCCCAGCCCTCAGCTTCATGCAGGAGGGGACCTTTGGGTGCTGCTGCCTCCAGCCAGGCTGGGGAGAGGGGGCTGGGCATGAAACAACTTGTTTTCTGTTGGTTTGTGTCAGCTTTGCCTTTTAGATGTTTTTCTTAATTTTTATGAGAAAATGCCTCATTGAGGAAGAAGAATCACTTACTGCTCCTCAGTGCCTGCCTGTCTTTCTCGCCTCCTGGAAAGAAATAAATAAATAACATCCGCTCCTTGATCTGTATGCGCAGGAGAAACAGAACACCCTGTACTTTTCGAGCAGATAAAGGAGAAGAAAAAAGTGCTGGCTCAGCCAGGCGTGGGGTGCGGGGGGGAGAGCGGCTAAGGAAGCAGGGCGGCTCAGGGCCACAGACACTTGCCTTCTAGCTCCTGCTTCCACGGCAAAATGGAGAAAATGGAGATGGGAGCCGGGGGTCCCTAGGTCCCCAAGCAGAACAAGCCCAGTAGCTGCAGGAACTCAGGTTGTCCTGGACATGTCCATTCAAGATGCCCTACTGCTTCGCTCGCCTCCCACTGCAGCCCAGAGCCACATGGTCCTGACTGAGCCTGCCCAAGGAGCCCAGCTGGAAGGAAGAAGACCACAGGGAGCGAGGAAAGGAGGGAAAAGGTCCATGGCAGGTCACCAAAGAAGGATGGATGAAGACAAGGAGGCCAGATGCCCTCACTGGGCACCACAGTGAAGCATGTGTTCCGGTCGCTTTCCCACGCACCTCTTAGCATCCATCCTGTTGGCATGGACACGCAACAAGTGCCTACTCGTGTCCCACACCAGAAACAGTCTAGTCCTGGCCTCCAATATGTGACACGGCTTAGCCCCTCCCAGAAATGCCCAGCACTGAGCTAGGGGCACCAGGTGTTCGTTGCACTTGGCCCACGGCAGCTAAAATCCCTGGAAAGACACATGGTCCTAAGGCTCAAAGTTGAAGACATCCTTAGTGGAAGATCCCCCAGTCCTATCCCACAACCTCACAGCCTGGAAAACTGTCACATCTACTTCAGCATCCTCAAGCCTGCCTCCTCCATCTGACCCGTGTCTCCAGAGAAGACCTAGCTTGTCCCAAGTCTTGCCCCGTCAGAGATACCCGGGCCTGTCACTGACCAGGACTAAAGGCCAACAACTCACTGAGCACCCAGTGTGCACCAGGCGTGGGAAAGGCCTCACACTGCCTGGACCAAGCTGGCCTCCTGGCTCCCTGTCTCATTCACAGGCCCAGGCAGACACACGGACCCAGCTTCACCCACCTGGGGCATCCCCAGCGGGCCCACCTAGAGGCCTGTGGAAAACTGCTCGCCTCGCTCAGGTCAGAGATGCTATCTGGGCTCTCTTCACGTGCGCGCCCTTGAGCAGGCAGGCCCTGTGGCTGTGCAGCTGTGTGGCCGCACAGCTGGGGGCACCCGAACCACCAGCAGGACCTGCTCCACTGATGCTTCCTGAAGTAACAGACACCCTGTAAATGTTCTGCTCTGCAGTCCCCTGCCTGTTCCCAATTCATGGGCATCTCACCCCAGGAAAGCCCATGGCCTGTTATTCAGGAATGAGGCTCCAGGGGTGAAATCCCCTCCCCAAGGTGAGCGCTGCCAAGTCCCAGGAGGGTCAGTGCCCAGCTCAGTGCAGAGTGTAGGAGTCACTTCCATTCAGCCAGCGATCAGCAGGTCACTTTCCTCCTAGACAGTGACCACCAACAAAATGATGCCACAAGGGCTCAGTTCTTCAGGACGCCACACCTTTCCAGAGTCACCCCTCACAGAGTCATCCCTCACAGGAGTCCCCTTTGACTCCCCTCTGAACACGACTGTTCCCAAATGTGTCTGCCCTTTGCTCAAGGTCACCCAGGGAGAATGACCCATTTCCAGGAGACGTTTGTAGCCCTGGCTCACCCTTTAGGGTGACTGGACAGCTGACGCCCTCCAAAACTGGCCCACCCTTTCCACTAGTGGGCCTCTCCCCTCCTCTGAGGCCCATGTTTGCTCCAGTCCAGGGCTTAGGCCCCCACCTCCGCCGGCCCCAAGGAACCCTGGGGTCTCACAATTCTCTCCTCCCAACAGTGGCCCAGGGCAGCAGCAGCCCTACCTCAGTTTCCCTGGAGAAACCTCTCTCTGCCTCAGGCTTCTAACAGTAGAGAAGGGAGGGGGAAGAAAGTGGGGGGCAGGGGGGCTGGTCCAGGGGAATCTCTTTGGCCTGCCTGGCAGGTCTGGGGAGGGATTTGGATTCTCCAGGCCCCCCAGACAATACAATTATTCTTCAAATGTAAAAAACGCCCAGAAATCCCAGACCAGCTGCTTTGCACAGTGGCCCAGACAAAGGGGCTCTGTGTCTGCTGGTGAGGCTCCTCCCACCCCTCAACCCCAGGGAGGGGCTGGACCCTAACTCCTCCCAGCCAGACCCTCTCCAGCCCTCCTCATCCAGGCCCACCAGCCAGGAAGTGGAAGAGGCAGGATTTCTGAGCCAGGCCTCCCAGCTGCCAGGGTGGGTGAGGGGGAGGCTGCAGAGTTGGGGCAGCCTGGGAGCGCAGGAGACACAAGGAGGGAGAGAACACTGCCTGGGAACCAGAGACCCAGGCCCCAGCAGGCCGGAGCTCCTAGACCAGAGTCTTCCCTTGTCTGGGTCCAGCCTGGCCAACACCTCTGAACTCACCCCAAAGACACAGATCTGTACCCCGCCTCCTGGACACACTGGCTAAGCCCCATCTGTGGCTTGACTGCCTCCTTCAGTCTTCAGACTTTCCCATCTGTAGAATGGGAACAGGGACGATGAACTGCTGGGACAGCTGCAAGGATTAAATGCAATGGCACAGGTGAAAGGTATCTTCACCTGCCAGGGCCACCTCAGAGAAGGAAGAAGGTCCCCAGACACAATGCAGAGTGGAACCACCTCTCCTAGGACCCAGAGCTCCATTTCATTTGTAGAAGAACCCAGTTTTCATCTGTGCTCAGATCCCAGCCTCAGCCCCAACCCCAATATCAGACCGACCTTGACTCAGACATCAGACTGCCCCACAGCCTATATTCCACTGCCTTGACTCGATCTGACCACCCTGCTCAGTTCTGGGGGGGGCAGGTATCGCGCATGGCCGTCAGTAGCCAGCCCCGTCAAAGGGGAAAGGTGTGGGGGCCGCAGTCCAGAGCCCTCACACAGCAATTCTCTGGCCCTCACGGCCAATGTGGGGAAAGGCTCTGGAGCCCCATCTTCCTTCCTGGCACTGAAGCGTCTCTCCCAGCACAATGTTCTTGTTACACACATCTCTTCTCAGCAACCAGATGTGTAAAGTCCCAAAAAGCATGTCAAAAAGCTTTGTAAGCCTTTTAGATGAGAGGTGGGGAGCCTGTGCTGCATGTGGGGTAGCCCTGTACTCTTTTGAGCCCAAAGCACGGCACACATGGGTTCTGGGGGAGCAGTGGAGGTAGAAGGGAGAGGTGAGCACCTTGTAGAGCCTCTATTTCCCTGACACTCAGAAGGCCAAACTGCCCAACTGCCCGGGTGAATGTCCAAAACCCCAGCTTCTCACTGCTGCCTGCAGGGGTCCACACTGCAGCTCAACTGGGGACAGAGGAAGGAAGAAAGCCTAGACGGAAGCCAGAGCAAGGGTGGGGGTCTTTCTCAGGGGCAACCTTCATAAGTGTGCAGCCGGAGGGAGAAACAGGGAGCAGGGCCAGGGCAGAACCCACGACTCTATTCCTGCCCCCAGTCCACACCCAACACACTGACTCCAAACTCTACCCTAGAGATGCCACCTTCAGCAAAATGAAGTGAGTGGATCTCGTTCTGGCAGTCTGTCTGCTCCGGTGCTGGTCATGGTGGCTTCTGAACATTTCCTGTGAAACTTCCAGAAACTGGGCCAGCCCCATCAGCCCAGCGTGCTGCTCCAGCCCGATGCACTGGCTTCTCATCTGTGCGTGTGCGCATGTGTGCATGTGCGTGTGTGTGCACGCGCATCCATATGTGTATGTACAGATATCTTCTCTGGCCGGGTAGACAGTACCTCTCTCCTCTCCACAAGCTGGGATTCTCCCCCTCAGATCCCAGATCTTCCAGAGGCAGGCAAACCCCATGCCCCTCAGCCCAGAGACAGGGCGGACTTCTGACACAATGACTCTGCTGCTCCTGGATGCTCCTAAAGAAAATGAAATTGCTCAGACAACAGCCTCTGACCCTAACCAGTGCAGCCTTGGGAGAGTTCATTAGCATTACGCCTCAGTTTTCCAATCTGTAAAACGGGAATAATCATCCCACCCCTGAGTGAGGCTGGCCCTGACCCCAAACCCTATTAGCCAGTTTCCCCCAACAAAGTCCTAAAGGCACAGGTTTCACTGTGCCTTTTAGCAACCCCAATGATGAGACCCCCATAGCCTAGATTCCTGCCCTCTGAGCCGGAATCCTGCTCTAAATCCTACTCTGGGAAGTCATCAACCACAGAGCCGGTCACTGTCCTGGGGACTATGTTGGTGTGAGGCTGCTTTTGGTAACAGCACACCCAGGCATGGGTAGGGAAGGTGAAGGGAGATAGAGCTCACAGTCATCACTCCTCCGGGAGGAATGTCGCTATAAGGGCTGAATCTAGAGAGACAGCCAGCCTCAGGACCAGGTACCAGCCCTGTCCTGAGGCACCCAAGTCACCATGGTCCTCAGAGAACCTCAGGAAGAGACACCTCTCTCACACATACATACACACATAAACATGATCACAAGAACATGCTTCAGTATGTCTCACTTGATAGTCTTGATCGAGCTCCTGGCCTCTTCTAGCCTCTTCCGCTGGAGACTCTTGAAAGCGCCAGACCCCAGGCTTAGATCACCTGTCTTTGAATACCAGTGATTTGACCCTCCACCACTAATTAGATGAGGGACCTGAGTCTCAGTTTCCTCATCAGTAAAATGGGTATAAAAAGTACTTGCTGCAAGGGTTGAGTGTGCCCATACAGAGTGCTTATTAGCCCAAAGCCAGGCATGTAGAACCCAGAGTTCCTACATTTACTTTCCGATAGGCCCAGGCCTGCACACTAGTGGGGTCACCCCAAGTAAGGCTGGGTCAGAAGACCAGATGTGGATGGGGGTGCAGGGAGGTCACAGATGTCCTTCATCTAATGACTCCAGAGTAAGATCTCCAGGCCTCAGAGAGAGTTCTCCCACCCCATAGTCACACTGCTATGGGTTGATGGCAAGGGAGGAACAGAGGTTTCGGAGAGAAGGGCCACTCTTCTTAAAAGAGGCACTTGGACCTCCCAGAGAAGGGCTGAGTCTATTCATGTAACAGACTATATGGTCACCAGCCTCCAGTGGTCCCCAACTCCTAAAACTTGTGTCCTAATGGAGTCTCCTCCCAAGCTAATCTACGTAGCCAGTGGGATATTACAGAAATGATGGAGTGTGGTTTCTTAAACTAGGTCAAAAGTCTGTGGCTTCTGTCTTGCTGAGACTGCTTCCTCTGGCGAAAGCAGTTAACACATCATGAGGTCACTCAAGCAACACTTTGGAGAAACACATGAGGCAAGGGACTGAGTCATCCTACCAACAGCCAAAACACCTTGCCAAGCACATGAGTGAGCCTACCTCACCTCAACTCCCAGCCCCAGTCAAGCCTTCAGATGACTGCAGCCCTGACCAACATCCTGGCTACAACCTCCTGAGAGATCTCCAGCCAGAAATGCCCCATGAAACTGATCCCAAATTCTGGACCCACAAAAGCTGTGAGGATAATACAAGTTTATTGCAGTTTTAAGCTACTAAGTCTGGGGTAGTTTGTTACATAGCAACGTAACTACCACAACACAATTCTCTCCCCAGAAACCCCCAGACAAACCCCCATCCCACTGAGTCCCAGCTCTCTCTTTGCTGAAATGCATGGGGGTGCAGTGAGCAGAGCCTGGCCCAGGCCTTGCAGCTTATAGAGCCCAGGGAAAAGAAACTCCTTCCCAGCCAGTGCATTAGACTCCCCTGGAGACTTTTACATAAGACCAATACCCAGCTGGGTCATCTAAACCAGACTCTTTGAGGCGAGATTTGAACACAGATATTTTTAAGAGCCCTACATGATGCTAACATATAGCCAAGGTTGAGAATCTAGAGCAAATTTCAAATGCAGACCCGAGACTAGCCCAGAGACACCCGTGGTCTGTCGATGCAGAAGAGGAGGCTGCAGAGAGAGCAGCGAGGTCAGTCAGTATCCACGGGCCACTCCCCACACTCCCAGCTTACGCTGAAGGCCTTCCTCTAGTCCCTTCCCGGGTCCCAGAGCCCTCTGCATTCCTGCCTTTAATGTCCCTCGAGTCACACAAGTCCAACCTCCATCTACAGAGATGGCTCCCTGAGAGCAGACCCAGGGTATGAAGATGGGTCTAGCTCTACGTGAGCTTCATCTGTAAGCTGGGGATTGCCATCAAGCCTGCTCTGCTCTCTAATAGGTCCTCAGCCCCTACTTAGCAGTCTTCCACGATCTGTATACAACTTTGTCTATCCCAAGAGACAGCCAGGCCTGGCACTGCAGTACCCCTGAGAGAACACTGCAATGCATTAAACAGGCAGGGCCACAGCCAGTGACCTGCAGGTACAACCAGCCATGATAAGGGTTGTAATGGTGAATGCAGGAGGTGGGGACAGATGCCTAATGGTAGCAGGGAGATTTCCAGGAGAGACATGAGGCAGGAGGACCACACGTGCAAAGACTCAGAGGTACTACTTTCAAAATCAACTCTCAGAACCACTTTTCCCTCCCTCCTGGATCACACTCCAAAGTCCTAGCTAGGCCACGGAGACCCTTGGCCACATTCACCCAACCTTCCTCTGAAGCTGCAGGTATCTCTCCTGCCACACATCTCTGGGCAGGGTCTGCCCCTGCCCCCCAGAGCCCACCCCCCATCCCCCGGAGATGTCCAGGAGAAAGGAAGACTAGTCCCAGTTTCCCAGAGGGCCCAGCCAGGGCAGACAGGGTCCCAACCCTCCAGAGAAAGGGAAGGAGGTGGACAGGACAGTCAGTCACTCGGAAAATAATACAGGCACTTCAGATCCAGGGTGAAGGACAGTGAGGAGTCTGAGCAGACACAGGACATCCTGAGTAGGGAGAAGATGTCTAAGCTGAATCTGAAAGGCTATGGTGTTGGCCAGTGGTGATATGACTAGAAATAAGTGCAGACCAGGTATGAGAGAAAATGAAGCCCAGGAGAGAGGGGAGAAGAAGCAGGAAACAGATTTCATTCAAAATGTTTAGTCCTCACACCCATTAGGATGGCTACTATCAAAAATAATAGGAAGTGGTTAGACACAGTTCACACATACGCCAAGGACCTGGGTTCACAACCCAGGGCCGGTGGGAAAACTGACATGAACAACTAAAATAAAATAAAAATGCTTCCTCCTCCTCTCTCTCCTTGCCTGTCTGCCTCCCTCCGCTCGCCTTCATTCCTGACTGTACCTTTCCTTCAAAAATGATCATAATAACAAGTATTGGTAAAGATATGGGTAAGTTGGAATCCTTAGGTACTATTGTGGACATGCAAACTAGGGTCATCATCATGAAAAACAGGACAGTGCTTTCTTGAAAAGTCAAAAGCAGAGCTACCACAGGATCCAGCAATCCCACTCCTGGGTACATACCTGAAGGAACTGCAAGTGGGACCTCAATGAGATACTGCACCGCCATGCTGTTAGCAGGACTGCTCACAATAGCAAAAGGTGGAAGCTTGTCAGGTGTCCATCAAGAGGTAAACTAGGCGTGGTAGATACAGTCATGTGTCACATGTTCTAGAAACGTGTCACTGAGTGATTCCATCATTGCGCAAACATCATAGAGTGCAATGACACAAACCTAGATGGTACAGCCTTCTACACGCAAGGCGATGCGGTATAGCCTACTGGCTCCTCCATCCATATATGGTCCATTGCTGACCAAACACTGCTAACCCATACATGCCGTATGTACAATGGATTATTAGTCAGCCTTAAAAAAGAAGAAAATTCAGACACAGACTACATCATAGATGAATCTTGAGGACATTATGCTCAGTGAAACAAGCCAGCAACATTGCGTGACTGTACAGGGCATCTGTACAGAGACAGAGCAGCCCGGTAGTTGCCAGGGACTGGGAGGAAGGAGAATGGGGGTTATCATTCAATGGGTGTAGAGTTTCAGTTCTGCAAAATGAAGAAAGTCCTGGAGATGGATGGTGGAAACGGTTGCACAAGCGTGTGGGCGCTCTTAGTGCCGCTGAGAAGGTTAAAAGGGCAAATTTCATGGTTTGTATATTTTACCACAATAAAAGCCAGGACGACAAAATTCATTTAGTGACTGCTACTCTGTGCCAGGCACTCGGGGTCCAGCAACTGCCAGACGCTTCCCCCAGAGATCCACAGGTCAGAGCTGACGAGTGTCACCGAGCAGAGAAAAGCCCGGGCGGGGAAGGGCAGGCAGTTGCTCTGTGTGGGGAGGTCAGGGAAGCTTCTCTGCTGAGTGACACTGCAGCAGACCAAGTGATAGGAAAGAGGGCAGCACAGAGTGAAGGGCAGGAATGGCATCCACCCTCTGCTGGAGACAGGATGTGAGAGTGAGGGCAAACGCAGGGTCAGGATGACTTCAGTGACCAGTCCTGACACCTCCAGTCCAGTCCTGTGTCGACTGGTCATCCCCTTCACAGCAAGCCAGTGAGGAGGAAAATTGAGAAACGGAGGCCAACTAACCGGGACACGCAAACAGGAGGAGGGTCCTAGGGGTCTGCTCCAGTCCAGCGAGCCCCCAAACACAGTCCCAGGCCTGGTCAGCATCCACGCACAGAGACACAACCACGCTGCTGATGGGACACTGAAAGCCTGAGGGGTGTGAGCTGGCAGAGAAGGAGGTCGCCTCCCTGCAGGGCTTTCTCCCTTCTCCCTGCCAGCAGCTGTGGCCTCGCAGTTCTGGGGTGAAGGAGGATAGCCCAGTCAGCACTTTCCACTGACTTTCAAAACCACTGACAAGAACCCAGGCCTGTGAGACCAGCTCAGCCCCACACAGTTCCCCCTTACTGGCTCCGGCTCCTCATGACTCTGCTCCAGCCCCCAGCGGGAAGGGGGTCTCCTGCGGGCCCATCCCTGCTCCTGAGCCAAGGGGTCCCCACTCTGCTCAGGGGGACCATGCTCCCACACAGCAGTCCCAATGGCAAAGCTGAGCCATCCAAGGTTCATGCGGTCCATGCAGTGTGGTGGGCAGGGGGTCCCCCTCCACAATAAACTCTTTTGACAAAGCTCTCTCTCGTCTGGCCCCAGTTCATATACAATCACAAAATGAAAAAAAAAAGGGAAAACTGCCTCAAAAACTCCAGTCACACCAGAAAAGCCCACAGAAAACCTCTGTTTACTGAGCCCCCTGGTGCCAGGCCCCACGCTGGGCCCTTTCCATTCACTACATCACTCAATGCTCACAAAGGCCCAGTACCCACTGGGAAGATGAGGAAACAGACTCAGGGAGGAGACGCCCCCACGTAGCATGAGGGGCAGAGCAACACTGAATCCATCTCATGCTGCCCTGCCAGGTGCTGGCTGGGCTCTCAGGCCGGCACCCCACCTCCCAGGTCAGTGCCCCACCTCCGAGGTCGGCACCCCATCTCCCAGGCCGGCACCCCACCTCCCAGGCCGGCACCCCACCTCCCAGGTCAGCACCCCACCTCCCAGGCTGGCAGGCCTGAGGACTGCCCTCGCCTGGCACTTCTTGTCTCTCCCCTCCCCACACACTGACACTGTACATGCTGTGCCAGGCACACAGGGCTGGCAGGAGGCGTCCCCAGGCCTGGCAGCTCCTCAGGTTGCTTAGCCAAAACCTGGGGCTGTCATCATGAGGCCACCTGCCTGGCACCTTGGTGGAGTGAGTTTCACGCCACCCTCGTCTCCCTGCCTTCATGAGGGCTGGTTAAGGTGGGCTAGGTACTGCACTCTCACCAGGCCACAGCCTTCCCCCTTGGCTTTGTCCCTGATAAACAGGGATGGGGACAGTATTTTAATTGCCTTTACCTGCACAAAAGAAATGAAGATGAGCAGAGGCAGAGACAGGCAGGAAGAGAAAGAACGAAGAAGCACTGTTTCTTATTCAGTTGTTCATCTTGGTTGTCTGCCCACCACCACCCTCTGGCCCTGGGTCTTGAACCTGGCCTTGAGATGTATGTGGGACTATGGCCAGTGTACTAAAGCACTAGGCCACCAGGGCCTAATCTAAGAACAACTAAGTCACAGTTCCCTCTAGATAGTCACCTCCTTTCTCCTGACCCAAGATTCTCCTGTCCTGGTAACTTCAGGGTGTTTTAACTCTGATTTTAACAAGTCCTGACACAGGATCTCAGAGCACGATCACCCAATAAAGGGCTCTCCATAAAGTTCAACCCTGAAGCAGAGCCCCCACCTCTGCCCCACCCCAGCAAGAGTTGGAACCATGTCTGAAAAGCCAATGGTGTTCATTTCAAAACACACACGTGGGCCCTGAGCTCATGAGTTAATCCATAAAACACCTACGGAGCTGAGACGCTGAGCTTGGACAATAAACATATTCTTCAAGTCCTTTTGTTGAGTTCAAAAAAGAGACTTAATAACTCACTAGCTTTTGAAACCAAGAAAAGTCTGTTCTTAAATGCTTTCATCATCAACACTATTTTTCACTGAGTATGTGAGGTTCAATGACAGGTTCAGTTAACCCTCATCACAACATCTCCATTCTACAGAGGAAGAAACAGGTTCAGAGAGGGTCCACAACCTGCTCTCTGCATGATACGCTCCAAAGTTCCCTAAGCAAGGCACACCTGGCGGCTGAATGGCTAAGCTTGCCAGACACAGACCACACACATCCCAAGGACCAGGGCTTGGGTCTGGGGGACAGGGGGAGGGGGGGAAACAAAGGATAACCAAGTAAAAATAAATTTTTTAAAAATACTTTTTCCTCCTTTCTCTTCCTGCCTGTCTGCTCACCTTCATTCCTGCCTGTACCTTTCCTTAAATAATATATATATATGCAAATACACATGTGAGATATATGTGTATGTGTGTATGTGTGTAAAGAAAAAAAGAAAAATTCACTAAGTAAGAGACGAAGGATCAGACCTTAACTGCTTTGAAAACCAAGGTAAGTCAAGTTCATTGTCTTGAGTTACATTTTCAAATCCACTCAAAAGTTTTATATTAACAGAATATGATTTTTTAATGAACCTTCCAAAATAAGAATCTGTGCATTTAGCACGTAAAGGTCTCATGTAAAAATGTCTCCTGAGAACATCTGCCCATTGCTGGTCCTGAGTGTCTCCTGCTTGAGTCATCTTAAATTCTAGCTGACTCCAGGTCTAGCGTTAGGCCCGTCTGCAAGGAGGCTCCTTCAACCCCTCCTCCCTGGGCTCAGGCATTCAGGGAGCTGTGCTGGGTTGATCTGGGGAGCCTGGCTGTGGGCAGGGAGGCCTGGCGGAAAATCTGGGGACTGGCTCTGAGGAGGTTGCGGGGTGAGGAAAGATGTCCTAGAACCTGGGTTTGAGACCCAGGCGTGCCATTTGCTGGCGTTGCCAGGGTCTCATCTGTGAAATGGGGTAACAGCGCATGTGTTGTGGGGTCTTGTAGGGAAGACAGGAACTATGGGCCTGGCAGAGCCTGGCACAAAATTGGCAGAGGGTGGCTAGGTCCCTTGTTCAGTTTTCTGATACATTACAGTGGCTTCCCAAATGCATCCTCCCCTGATCTTAAATCACAATTTCCTTACCACTCCTCCCCCAGAAGTGGCTGAGGATAAAGGAATCTGACTGAGGGGCAGCCTCGCCGCTTTTCTTCATCCTCCACCTTCCCTGCCCCTAATTTAGAGAGCAGGAAATGCCCTGGGCTCCCACTGCTGAAGGAGAAAAAGACAGGGCAACAGAGGACAGGAGAACAAGAGGGCTGTTTGAGCTATCGGTACCAGGGGATCCCTGAGGGCTCTGTCACCACACCAGCCTGTCCCCCCGACATAACACTACTTCCCCTCCTTCTCCTGGGTCTGTCTGAAGCGGTCACAGCCCATCTCCCCCACCTAAACTACTGAACAAAGAGTCCTCACACCTAGAAGAAATGAGACGTGGCAATGGCCAAGGCAGGGTGGCCTCACTGACCCACCCACCGGCCACCAGGGAGCGGGGAGGGGTTCCTGGAAGTCTCCCCTCTCTCTCCTGTTCTGTGGCATCCCTTCCAGGAAGGTGATGGGAACGGATTCCTAACCCGACCCTTCCTCGGACTGTGAGGAAGCCATGGGGGCTGGGGGTCTGTATCACTGACCCATCACTGCACGCCCCCGCCATGTTCTTCACGAAAGCACTGCTCTGACCACACCACCGCCCAGCTCAAAACCTGTTCATGCTCTGTGGCCTACTGAACAAAGCAAGTCCCTGACACCTCGCCCTACCCTCAGTCCATCTGTGTCCACCCACTGGATCCTCCGGCCCCAAGACCAGGCCCACCAGACCCGAAGTGGCCTGTAATGCCTTCTCGTTCTGCCCAAATCCCCATACCCTGCTGGCTGCTCCCCAAAAAGTCAGTTCCTCACCCTCACTCTCTCCTCCACAGAAGATTAGGTCTAATTTGGACCACACCCCAAGCCTCACCAGGCTCTTTTCTGGCCCTTGAGCTTCTCAGACCCATCCTTCCAGGAGTTCCCTGAAAACACTATCTGCAGCCATGTCAATCACACAAAGAGCAGCCAACAGATATTTGAATGCCACCAGGAGCCTCCAAGGGTGGTGACCCTATTACGTAGTACTTGAGGAAACTGAGGCACAGAGAGGTTTGACTTCTTGTCCAAAGATCATACTCCACTCTCTGAGATGAAAGACTGGGAGTCAGCTTGGAGTGAGAAGATGGGGGGCAGGTTGGAAGCACTTCCAGAATCCCAGAAACTCGGGGGTCTGGCTCCCATTGGGTCCTGGGCACCACACAAGTCTCCCAGCCCCTTCCTCACCCACCCAGTGAGGCAGAGCTGTTGCCATGAGAACCTAAGCTGCTCTGGGCCCAAGTCCCCTCCAGATCAGCCCTCCCTCTTCAGTGCCCTTTCTTCCAGGTTGTCCCAACAATGCCCATCCCACCAAGTCCATCTCCCCCAGGAAGCTCTCCATCCATCCTTCCTTCCCTTCTGGGACTTCTGGGTCCACCCATCACCCATGCTTGTGATCTCTCTGTACAAGTCCTTCCTAGTCGGGATTCACCTGGTCAGTGGGACATGATGAGAAGTCAAAAAAAGGAAAAAAATGTCCATGGTCAAATCAATTTGGGAAACACGTTTCTTTTCTACACGACTTGTCAGAGCCTTTATTCCCTTCAATGCCTTCTGAATCTCCCACAGGTGGTGGAGTGACTGTGCCAGTTTCCACCCTTACTTGTCCCTGAGCCCTCGAGGTTTCTCAGAACAGTTTTGGAGAAACCCCACCCCTCCCATGCCTCGGGACAGCCTGGCACAGCAGCAGACATGTAGGCAGGGATCAGGGGGGCTGTGACAGGCTCATCCCTGCTGACTCCTAACCCTGAAGTTAAGAGCTAAGTACGGAACGCAATCTGAGAGTCCCTCTTGGCATCTCTTGGTGCCACAAAACCTTGCCACCCACATCCGCCCTTCCACCTTCCTTTGGGTGAGTTGACTGCCTACCCTCCTCCCCGCATCTGCCCTCAGATACCACCCACACCCAGGCCACAAAGAGCCCAGAGAGCGAGGGGCCTTGAGAGACCCTCTTCCAAAGCAAGCTGAACCATTCTTCCCTGCACATTTCTATAATTCTACTCTATCACTAGCATGCCAGTTTTCATATTAAACTAAAACTAAAATGTATAAAGTATCCACTCTGGGAAAATGTAAAGCAATACTCAACAAACACTGGGACCCTCCCCACTGCTCCCCAGGAAGAGGACTGCATCCCTTATTTTCCAGGAAACTGAGGCTCAGAGGGGAAGAGATACTTGCCTGCCGTGACTCAGCCAGGAGCAGGGCAGAGGGAAGGACCCAGGCCTTCCCACTTCCAGAAACACCCAGGAGGTGGCCAGAGTGGGGTGAGACCCCAATGGTGACTCACGTAACCATCAGCAACAGCTATGAGGACTCACTCGGGCTCGGGGGAGGGAGACATACAGGCTAGGGTGATGGCTCAGCAGCTGGGGAGGCTTGGGGACTTTAGGAAAAGATGTCATGTCTGGGGCTGAACTCAGCTGTTTCCCCAATCTCCTGGGCCCTGCCCCAGCTGGAGGAAGGGTGCTCATCCCAGATTGGCTGCCCACAGGGCTGGGCTCAGCTGTGGGCAGAGATAAGGTACCCTGTGTACGGCCTGCTGTCATCTTGCCCTGGGGCAGTCGCCTATGACACCCTCTTGTGGTTTTGGGAGCTGCTCAGTCAGGATCTCTGGAAACCAGACCTGTGTTCCTGGCCTGAAACATAAGCCCAGAGGCCTCTACCCAACCTCCCCTCCCTGCAGAGTGGCCCCCCAGATCCCACATACTCGGCACCCAGCCCTCTGCCCTGTTCCCACTCAGGCAGCCCCTACGCCTCCCCCAACACAGTCCACAGGAGCCAAGGCAGTCCCCTTACATGTTCCAGGTCCTGCCTGACTGTGCCTGTCCCTGCATCTGCCTGGCCCCTGAATGCTAGTCTCAACCCTTACTACACAAAGCAAGGCCTGTGAACCAGCGGCATCCCACCACCCAGGAGCACAGTACAAATGCAGAGTCTCAGACCCCAGTCCAACCTGCTGAATTAGAACCTGGTTTTCATGGAGCTGCCCAGGAGAGCCCTGTGCAGGCTGGCCTCTGAGCACTGTATTGATGACTGCTCTCATCAAGTCACTGCATTTGTGGCCTATGACCTTCAATGATTCCCTGGGGTCTAGTGAATCAAGTCCAGACTCCGCGGCTTGGCAGCAGTCTTCCCCAACTTGGCTACGACCCACTTCTCCAGGTCTGCACTGCCCTTCCACCTTGGGCATGTCATCCCTCCTCTGTGGTCAGAGGCCACCCAGTACCTTTAAAAGCCCCACCTCCTCCAGGAAGTTGGCCCGAATTATTTCCTGCAGAGTGGGGATCACATCCTATGTTCCCAGTGATGACAAGGACCAGGCCAGGGCAGAGGAGATGCTAAGTGCCAACTGCAGCTACCAAAGCCCACCCGCCAGGATGCTCACCCCCACCTCTAGCCTGCTGGCCTCTGGCTCTGTCACAAGCTTCACCTCACGGACCAGACAAGTACTCATGGGCAAGCCTCCTGCATACTCCCTCCCAGAAAGGAAGCAACCCTGGATCTGGGGGCTTCCAGCAACAATGTGTTTGCTTTGTGCCTCAGTTTCCCAAAATGCAGAAGAGAATTCCACTCACTCTGCCTCCCTCATGTCCTGGGGGGCTGGCGGGATCTGCTGATAGACGAGCAAATCCCCTAAAGTCTGAGGCTCCAGACTTTGAGAGCAGAGATCCCAGCCCAGTATGGTCAGAACACCCTTGCTTGGCCAGCCAGCCAGGCCCCTAGGAAGCCAAGTCACCTGCCCCGAAGCGTCATTGTGCCCAAACAGGAAAGCCTCGTAGGACAGCGTGGCCACACCCTCCTCCTCCCAGCTCCCTCCTTCCTGGCCCGGTTCCTCAGGGCTGGCATCCCAGGGGAAGTCCTCACTCCTTCACACCAAGTCTGTAAGAAGGCACTCAAGCATGAAACCTCAAGGTGATCCCAGCTTCCACGATCTCTGGGAGCAAAGGGCAAAAGGTCCTTCGAATCCCATTTTACGAAGAGCAATAAGGCCTGGGCTTAGTGAAGTGAGTTAAACTCTTTACACGTTCCCATATCTGTCCCCCTGGTTGTGCTCCTACAGTTGACCCAGTTCTGCTCAGACTCCCCGCCTCCCCACCACCAGGTTTGCCAAGGCCAGATCCGAAGCTCCTACCCACAACATTCTAGATGGAATCACAGGCCAGCTTATCTGCAGAGCCCCTACCTGATGGTCCCTGGCTCTCCCAGGAACACCAGGCTGTTAAAGGGCAAAGAAGGCAATGAAGCAATGCTAAACCTGAGGGGGTGACATTCTAATGGTGGCATCTCAAGCAGAGAACTGTTTTTGTATTAGAAGCAGCTGACCTCCCCAGCATCCTGAAATCACAGTGTGCCTGACACCCAACTACTTGGCCTGGGCCCTGAGACTCCCAGAAGAGATGGGGCTTGGAGCAGAGAAACTCAGCTGCCCATTCAGAAAGAACTCCTTCACCTTAGACTCTTTCCTACCTCCCAGACACCTCAGGCACCTCAGGAAAAAAACCACTGTGTGTTAAGAAATGTTTGGCTGGCACGCCTGGGTGGAGCAGTGGTTAGATCAATCCCCTCCGAAGGAGTGCACACCACATACCCCTGGGTTCAAGTCTTGGGTCCAGAGAGAAACAACCAGTGTGAACAACTAAATAAAAATAAAATAAAATACTTCTTCCTCCTCTCTCTTCCTACCTACCTGCCTACGTGCCTTCACTCCTGCCTGCACCTTTCCTTTAAAAAAGAAAAGAAATGCTCAGCTAGCATGCACCTGAGAGTCATGGAGAAGAGGCAGAGTGGGCTGGTTTAGAACATGGATTCTGGAATCTGGTTGCCTGGGTTCATCCTTATGCTATTGCTGTGGAATGCCTTAGTCTTCCCATCTGCAAAATGGAAATAAGCCCTACTTCATAGAGCTGTTAAGAGGAGTAAAGGAGTTAATATTTGCAAAGTCCTTAGAATAATGCCTGGTACCCAGTAAGTATACGAGAACCCTGACCTAGTCTCTTGGTCCCTGACTGATCTCTCCCACCTAGGATACTCTCCTTGCTCCCACCCAATCCAAGGCCTTTCCTAGGATACCAATCTAACCCTAGATCTGAATGCCCTGCTCCTGCTTACAGATGCCACCCGGGTTTAGCACTGCCCCTTTGCCTATGCATCTGCCTCTTAAAACCCCAGCCTCTCTGGGAGAGCCCAGCCAGATCAGATAGCAGCTCTGCAGGCAAACGGGCCTGTTTTAGATTCTATCTGGAATGTTGTGAGGTTACCTTATGGTGTTACGTTGGTTTATCACAAATCCCCCTGTCCAGGGCCCAGCTCCCCTCCCTCGAGATCTAAGATCCCTGTCCTTGGTCTTCCATTCTAAGCACACCAGCCACACTTCAATTCTCTGCTGGCTCTTCTGTACAAACAGGAGCGCTATAGTTGGAAAGACCTACAGAGTGACACCCAGCCCATCTTCTTCTTCCCCATCAATGTCCTGTCTCCCAGGGCCAGGTACCCAGCAGTCAGTCAAGGGAGAAGTGGGCTGAAATACATCCCTGGCTGTCCAGGCCACCCCAATGTCCTGAGTTAGAGGGGACACGCACACGCACACACACACACACCTCTGTTGACCCACTTCAGCCTAGATTTCCACTACAGACAGCAAAGAAAACCATTTCTCTGCAAGTCACATCTACCCATACTAAGTCCACATCCCCCCAGTATATCTCCCTGGTGTACAGGCCTGCCTTGGGCCTTCCCTGCTGCCCTTTCTCACATCCCACTGGTCCCCTCAGATTCTTACAGTGATTTGTACAAACTTTTGTGGACAGAAAACATAAATCCTTGGGGTCTCCTGAAGTATAAAGGGGCCTCAACCCCTGACTGCAGTACCCACCTCTTTCTGCCTAGCCCAGCCCTGATCTTCCCACTAGACCCAAGATTTCCTGAGCATCAGTTCTGTACCAGGCACAGTACTAGATGCTCCACATACAGCAATGAGCCATTCAGTCAGGACTCCAGCCCTGGAGAAGACAAGAAAATAAGCAAACGGATGCAATGAATGGTTATGAACTGTGGTAAATATAATGGAGAGAGTAAACCAGGTGCTACTATGAATTACAGTGAGAAGGGGCCTCTATAAGACCAGGAAGGCATCTGAGGAAAACATATTTGAGACCCAAAAAATAAGAAGTAGAAGACCCTGGAAGAACATTCCAGGAAGAGAAAACAGCACAAGCAAAGGTTCAGGGGCAGGGGGCATTTAAAAAAAAAAAAAAGCTTAGCGTGTTCAAGAGGCAGAGGTTTTCAGGTGTGGCTGTCAGGAAGAATGCAAAGGGGACAGTTATCAGGATCTGGTGGGAGTCAGCAGCAGCCAGATCCTACCAAGTCTGATAAGCCAAGACAAAGCTTTGGGATTTTATTCTAAGCACAATAAGGAGCTAGGAGGGTCTCAGAGGAATGAGAAGAAACAAAAAAAAAAAAAACTCGTGCTGCTCTGTTAAAACAGGTTAGAGGAGGGGAATTCTGGATTTGGGGCAAGCAGTTAGCAGATAGTACAGCACCCAGGCAAGACATCAAAGGCGGCCTGGTCGGGGGCAGTAGGGGGTAGCGGGTGGAGTAGTCAGGCAGGAGCAGTGAAGTGAGTGTGAAGGCCTGAGGTAGGTGGTGCACAGATAACTAAGAGCTCTAGCTGCTGGCCTGGAAGTGGAACGAAGGCAAAGGGAGGAGTTGGTGCCACCTGGTTTCCTGTCTGTAACGGTGGATGGGTGAATGGGTTATGGTATGTACAGAGATGGGAAGTCCTATGGGGTTCACTTGCAGTCAGGGTTCTGTTTCATCCATTTGAAGTTTTCTACACCCTAGGAGACATCCAGGACACCAGGAGTTAAGGGATGGTGGTGGATAGCGAGGCTGGGGCAGGAGATCACATTTGCTGTTGAGACTCAGGAGAAGGAAAACAATACGCATTTAAGAACTCTGTGTTTGTAAATGAAGGCTTGATATTTAAAAGCAGAAGAAAGAATGAGAGCTTAGGGTATGTAGATAGAGAGGAAGAGACAGAAGAGGGGCCTGGAGAGGAATGGGCTGAGGGCAGAGCCTAGGATCCTGCAACACTTAGAGTGGGTGAAGGAGGTGTCCCCAAAAAGGACTAAGGGAGGGGTACCTAGGGAGGAAGGAAGAAAACCAGAGATGCCAAGAGAGAATATTGGTTCCAGAAGTAGAGAATGATGAACAAGAACTGGGAGGTCACAGAAGACCTGCTGTGGGGTGTGGAAATCACTGGAGACCTTGGCCGGGGCAGTTTCAGGGATGGCCCAGACGAAGGCAGATTAAGTGGGTGAAGAAGCCAGGAAGCGTATGTGTTCCTCTGCCCTCTGGGGAAATTTCTCTCTGAAAGTGGAGAAGTGGAGCGTACCCTAGTGAAGCAGCAGTGATCAATCACCTGGGAAGGAGCCAATCCCATACCCCTGGGATTTGGGGGTGGGGGAACAACCAGTGTGAACAACTAAATAAAATAAATTAAGATGCTTCTTCCTCCTCTCTCTTCCTGTCTGTCTGTCTACCCTCTTGCCTTTATTTCTGCCTGCACCTTCCCTTTACAAAAAAAAAAAGTGGAGAAGCAGATCTGTAGCTGTGGGAGAAAAGGGGATCGAGGCAAAAAAAATGGGGGGAGGACAGTGCCAAAGCATGTTCTTCTACAGCTCCAGCCGGGAAAGAAGCCACCTCTTACACTGGAAAGAGGGGAGGCAACTGAAAAGGGGTGGGGGGGAATGAAGCAGTCAAAGTGGAGGCACAGGTGTGTAGAACTTCTCCACCCCACCCTATCTCATCCCCACAAAATGGAAGGGGGCAGTGGCAACAGCATGTAGCTGTGGACACTTCACTGCACACAGTCAGCTGCACACTGACCCATCCCTCCATTCCCGCCTACTCCAGTGACCCCGGGGCACCTGCTGTGAGTCTGCTTGCTCCAACGACGACGGGCTGGCACGGCATGTGCCACCACCAGCAGGTTCTGCAAACAACCTGCGGGCACAACTCCCCTTACGTGCCAATCACTGCGCTTAGCTCATCAGGTCCCGGCCCTTCCTGGTACAGTTCTGAGGGGACCCGCGGGTTCCTCATCTGTTCTACTGGAGGCTCCAGCCCAGGACAGGACCACCTTCAGCCCCTCCTCCAAAGTGAGCACTGGATCACACCCAGTCCTTTTCCCACCCTGGCTCTCGCCAACCTGAGCCCTAGTTGGCCCTTTGGAGAGAGCTGCTCCCCACTTTGCCTGGGACACCCCGAGGAGGGCACCCCGAATCCCGGAGGGAAGGCAGCCCAATCTCTCCCCGAGCCCCAGCCGTCGCCTCGAAGCCTACTCTTCTCTGCCCAGCGCCCACCCTCTGGGCCGCCCTGCTAGTCGCGGGGCGTGCTCGCCCGGCTTTGTCTGCGCCCACGGAGCGCGCCTGCCGGGCGCCCCGGGAGCTCCCCTGCGGCACACAGCCCACCGGGTCCGGCCTGGGTTCCACCTGGGGCGCATCGCCCGTGATCACTGCCACCCCGGCCAGACCACCGCTACCCGCGACGCGGGCGAGGGGGGCGCGGCGCCCACTGCTTTCCGCGAGCCCCGGGGAACGACGCGCACACAGCGCTGCGGCCCCAGAGCCCCGCTGAGCGCCGAGCCCCGGGCCGGCCAAGCGCTTGGGGCCACTCGGGGCCCCTCGCCCTCCCGCGGCGGCCCAGCCCCTGCCCGCAGCCGAGCGAGGGCCGGGGGTCGGGAGCCCGGGAGCCGGCGCGCAGTACCTTTCCCTGCTGAGCCCGGGAAGTGAGTCTGCGGCGAGCGGCGTCCAGCCACGGCCTCCTCCGCCTCCCCTCCTCCTCCAGCCTCCTGGCTTCCTCCTCCAGCCGCCGCTGGGACCGTAGGGGCCCGAGCCAGCCGCCGCGGCCTGTGTGGGGCCCCGCTCCGCCTCGCGTCCCCGGCCCACCCCGCCCGGTCCGCTCCGCCTCGGGGCGGGGACACGCCGAGCTCCGCCCTGGGCCCTCCCCGCCGGGGCCCTGGAAGCTGAGACCGCGGACGCTAACGTAAATGTGGGGTCACTTCTTTTTTCCTTAAAGGAAATCAGAATTCTTTGGAAACTGTCAGTTCATCTTCTAGTTGAGATTTTGCAAGCACTGATTCCTGGTAACGTTTTTTATTTGTTCTAGTTTAAGGGAAGGGGAGCGCTTGGCCTCTGACCATTTCCTTCTATAACCCCATGAGCATCTCCAGGGCCTCCTGGGACTGAGACCTGGTCCAAGAGGTGCAAGCCTTCGGTGGAAACAGCGCCACCGCCCTGACCTGTCCTGACCCGAACTGTCCTCAGGCTGAGGAGGGTGCCTCACCTGAGCTACCAGTGCAGGATACAGGTCCAGTGGGTCCAGAGGACAGAGGACTCTGCAGAAATGGAATCTGATGGTTCCCTGCAGAAGGCGCCAGCCTGGGTACAGACTTCCAGATGGAGATATGGTGGATTTCGGGTGAGGCTTCTTCTCAGCAGAAAAGGCCTTCTCATTGCCCAAACTGTTCTTTCCACCAGAAGCCTACAAATGTTTACACTCCCTTGGAGTGAAATGTCAGACTAAATATCACACCCTCTTCTGTGTATCCTTCCCTGTCCACAAGGAGAGCAGAATGTTTATGAATGGGCACTCAGGATTGGATTTACTGGGTTTGAATTCTGCTTCCGTGGGTTGTTGGAAAAGTTACTTAATCTCTCTGTGCTTCAGTTTTCTCATCTGTAAAATGGGATCAATAAACAGTACCTACTCCAACAAGGTATTATGAGTATTAAATAAGAATATTATTATGAACTTGATGGAGTAAAAATGATGGCAAGCTACTCAAGTTGGCTTAGTGTAAGCAAACAGGACATTTCACATGTTCACATAACAGAAGACTCCAATGGTATGACTGATCCCCAGAAGCTAAAAAGTACCTAGACTCAGTCTTCTTCTAGTGTCTCTCAAGTCTGTTCCTTGCAAGGAGATGACTGCCAGCATTTCTAGAGTCTGTCCTCACTTCCCAACTCTGTATTTCTTTCAGCTGTCCCAGCAAACAGCCAAGCTTCTACCAACTTAGCGCTGACTAGTTCACTGAATCACAGGGCCTGCCCTTGAGTCATTTCCATCCAAGCTATAGGAATGGAGCTTGAGGAAGGGTGATTTCAGGAACTGCTTACCCTTAGACCATGAATGGGCCCAGAGTTGGGTGCCAAGTACACACTAATTTCACAAAAATCATTGCCTGTTATTGAGGACGCTCTTCATGTTTCAAGGGCTCCCAGTACCCTTTGAACATTTGTATGTCTGGGGAATTTTCAATATCCTAAATGCTGTGCCCTCTACCACAAGCCAGAAACACTCTTTCCTAGTCTCCTTGGCAGTTGAGGTTTGACATCATCCAGTCCCGGACAACCAGATGCATGAGTGATCATTTTCATGTGGAAGCGAGCAATATAGAAAATGGGTGTGACTCAGAGTCCATCTAGGAGAATGGTAGCAAGGATGGCAGTGGAGGCATCTGGCTTTAGGAGCAACACTGGCAGAGGGGTTAGAATACTTGCCCAAACAATGGCAGTGCATGTTTCAGTTGTCCATTGCTGTGTAAGAAACCACTCTCAACATGTAAGTAGCTCAAAACAACAATGACTTCTAATTTCTTGCAATTCTTGAAGTTGACTGGGCTTCACTAGACAGTTTTCTGCTGCATGTGATATTAACTAAGGACATCAGCTGGAAGCTTGACTGGGACTGGAACCTTCCCAGTGGCTTCTCTCTCCATGTGACCATTCCAGAATAGCCTAGAATTCCTTACAACATGGCAACCTGGCTTACCAGAGGGTGAAAATGAAGGACAGGCATTTTAAGACCTTGGCCCAGAACCTTCAATTCATTATTTCTGCCACAGTCTATTGACAAAAAAAAATCACAAAGCCAGCACTGCCCTTGAAAGGGTAGTATAAACTGACTCCATCTCTTGATAGGAGCAGTATAGTATTGTCTTCGATTGCTAGGGTGGCCACAGCAAAGTCCCAAAACTGTGGCTTAAAATCAACAGAAATGATTTATTCCCAGTTCTAGAGAATGGAAGTCCCAGATCAAGCTGTCAATAGATTTGATTCCTTTTATGAAGGAGAATCTGTTCCATATCTTTCTCCTGGCTTCTGGTCATCTGCTGGTATCCTTTGACTTAAAAATGCATCACTCTGACATATGCCCTCCCTCTTTTATCTGCCCATGAGTTAGTTCTCCCCATGTGCATGCATACACATCTTTATCTCTGCATCCAAATATCCCTTTCATATAAAGACATCAGTGGATTAGGGCCCATGCTTCTGGCATCACTTTAACTTGCTTATCAATGTAAAGACCCTATGTCCAAACAAGTTCATATTCTGGGGAACTAGGTTAGGGCTTCGACAAACATTTTTGTGATGGTATAACTCAATCCATAACAAATATGCATACAGGAATGGAAGGAATCCTCGATAGCCAAATTTGCAGATAATCTACAACAATGCAGAAGTCCTAAGAACCATCTCTCCGAGCTTCAGAAGTAGATTCCTGGGGTAGGCAGGTTCTACTTGGGCCTAGAATTTTAAAATCTTCTTACTAACCACACCATTACCAATAGCAGCCTTGAGTAAAACCTGCTTCTCTAGTCCACCAAGAGGAACTTTGGAGCTTGATTGGTGCACAGTAGATTAGAACTAACAAAGGGAAGGGAGTCTCCCAGTTACCTGAGACCAGCAGTGAGACATTGACCAGGTCCTGCATACCCGCTTTTATCATCCTTAAAAAGAGGGTAATGATAAAAAACTGTTCCTCAAGGTTGTGGTGAAGATTAAAATGTTGAAAGTCTTGTCTAAGCCCTCAGGTCCCCTCTAGATGTCAGTAATTAGCACCAGTCTCTACCACATCAGTACAGCTGACTTAAGACTCCATTGTGTTGAAACATGACTAAAGCATTGATCACAGTCAGACTTCACAGGTGTGGAGCACTTCACAGTTTACAAAACACCTCCACACCCACCAGCACAGGTGGGGCCTGAGATTCTGCATTTCTAATAAGCTCCCAGCTGAGGTTGATGCAGCTGGTCCTCCGGCCAGACTTTTGAGTAGCAATGAGGGCAGTTAACAAAGAAGGCCTTTGAGAAGTGTGCTAGTTACAGTAATTCTGGCTGTGATCACAAAGAAACCTAAGAATACAATGGTTGAAACAGAAGAGAAATTCACATCCTACCCACGCAATAAAGAAATATTCCCATTTCCTATGACTTTCCTCCCTATAGTGATTCAGGAATCTAGGTTCATTCCAACTTGTACCTCCAGCAACCAGTAGCGTCTTGGGAAAGAAGCACTGATGCCCAAAGATCCTGGCACAAGGGGTCCAGAGGTCACCTGGGCATTCCAGTTATTCCCATGTAGCCCTGGTTCTAGAACCACCCTCACTGTTTTGGAGGGGCTATTCCTCATCTCCCCTCCACTTTTCTGATTTCCTACCTGCCAATCCATTCTTTATTTTACCAAGTAAGGAAATTTAAAGTGCTTTCATTAATATTTCAAAAAATCAAAATATCAAAAAAATAGCAAGGCGCAAGTGGAGTTCTTTAAACTGAACAAAAATCATCTTTTAAAAGTATCACTGTTTACAATAACCAAGATGTGAAAACAATCTAAACACGTCCATCAACAGAGGAATGGATAAAGAAAAGGTGATACATATATACAGATATGTCACCTTTATATAGATATTTCCCGTATATGTTGATATACACTGTGGAATATTATTCACCCATAAAAAGGAAGAAATCTTACCATTTGATACAGTTATGGATACACCTTGAAAGCATTATAGCTGAATGGAATAAGTCCAAGTCAGACAAAGGCAAATAAATATCATATGATCTCACTTATCTGTGGAATCAAAACAGCTGAACTCACAGATAAAATAGATTGCTGGTTTCCAGAATCAGGGGAGTGGGCGAAATGGGTGAAGGTGGTCAGAAGGTATAGACAAAATCTCCCCGCTGCCCTTCTCTGCTGGGACCTGGTGCAAACACCCCCAGGACTGCACATGAGGCCCAGGGCTCCCTTCTCCTCACCTGGAGAGTAAGCTGTCCAGGTGAGCAGGGCCTGAAATAATCCTCAGTCAGGTGTCAATAGGTGGGAGATGTCTGGTTTGTAACCAGGATAATTTAATCCTGTTTTATATCAAACCAGCATAAAAATACGATAAGCTTAAAATGTCTGTGAGTTTTTGAGGTGAAATCCTAGACTTCAAAGTAAACTGGGGCTTGCTGCTTTTTGACCTTGGATTGGGGGTTGGGGGTGGGGACTGACAAATTTTCAGCAGCGAATGACAGATTTGCCTCCCCGACTCCACCAGACCCCCAGCGCAGGCCTACCTGGCTGTCTACACCACCATAGCCGATCTGAATTAGGCCCTCAGACCCATGCTAGTGCGCTCTTGATGACCTCAGGAATTCCAAGAACTCCCTCCAAGCATCAAAGGGCAAGCTCTCATCAAAGGGCCTAGACTCTCACTCAGCTTATGTGGGTTTGTTTGTTCCTTGAGATTTTTGTTTGACCATCTTCGTTTGATCCCTTGTTCTCAGTTTAGGAGTTGGTTCCTAAATAAGCACCTTGAAAACAGAGAGCAGTAGCATCTTGGCCTTGGTTCCTCTCTGCCTCAATTTACACACCCATCACCACCACCATCTGGTTCCCACAGGTCTGCTCTTATCCCACCTCTGTCCCCATTCAGACCACCAGCCCTGGGGACTCTGTCTATCTCCAGCCTAACTACAAACAGTAGCCACTACACAGGATTTGGGAAAACAAAACTGAGATCAGTGTCTCAAATCACAAAGACGAAGGGAGAGGCCCAGTCAGGACAGACAGGGCAGAGGGGGTCACCCACTCAGCAAGCCCTTGGTTTTCTCTGGTCCTAACTCTCTCCTGTAGAAAACCTCAGGGCACTGTCCTTCTTGCTTCTGAGACTTCCCCCAGCCTCCAAGGACCTGTGTACTATGTACTCAGCTTCAGGCAGTTCATCTTTTCTGAGCCCTGCGTCTATACCAAGCATGCTGGGCCATCGACGTCAGTAACAGTGGAGGTGACCTTGGCCCAGCTGACTTTTCCACAGCATCCCAGACATCACAGCAAGAAAGCCCAAGACCTCCTGGCTCCAGTGGAGCAGACTGACCTGGTTGTGGTTGTTGAGGGGGAAGGGGGGTGTCTGTGTGTGTCAGCATCCTAGTCCCCACCCCACCCTGGGGGGCTCACTACGCACAGTGTCAGTGACAAGTAAACAGAATGAGTTCATTACTGCCTCCATACGCAGATGCCTGTCACCAACTAAACAGGAAAGAAAACACTCAACCCATGGGCAGGGGAGATGAGTGGAGAAAAACAAAGATGGACAGAGAAAGAGGCAGAGAGCAGAAGAGACAGAGGACAAAGCCAGAGCCGGCAACTCAGGCAGTACCAGAGCCAAGGGCTTGGCTTTGGCTGCTATTTCACCAGGTGCAGGCAGACCCTGCTTACTAATCTCCCCTGCCTCAGACCAGCCTCTCACATCTGACCTCTGGCCCCAGGCCTTGATTCTTGTCCTGCCCTCCAGCAGGCCCTGCTCAAGTTATAGATAATACAGAAAAACCCCAGGAAAATCAGCCCTAGGGCTCTCTCCTTTTGCACAGAAAAGTTCCAGAGTGTGTCTCCAGTCAGAGAGATTCACAGAGGACTCGCCTTCTCTCCTTCGGAGCCCCCTCACACTGTGGGACACCCATTTTTTTCCCATTTTCAGCAAGGATACTGGGCCCTTTGTTGGCCCACCCAAGGCCGCCAGCCAATGAGGAATAAACTTCACCTCCAGAATCTGAGCCTGTCAACTCCCATCCTCTTTCCTGACTCATTTGTCGCTGCTCTTTCTTGCTCTCCCTCTCCAGGTCTTAGTGGCAGCACTGTCTCGCTAGGAGCACAAGGGGCCAGTGACTCAGGTAGGGGGAGGCTGGTGCTGCCAGCTTCCTGGGAGGAGCACTTACCCATTAAATAGACCATCCTCTGAGTCACTGGAAGCCAGTGACTGGAGGTTGGGAGGGCTGACTCATCTTCGTCTTGACTTCAGCTGAGAAGGAAGAGACCTCACACATAGGGGAATGGCTGTTTCATCGTTGTTTCCTCACAGGATTGAAAACTGGAAAGGTGGAGTGAGCCTGAAGAGGATCCTTGTGACAAACCTGGAAGACCTGACCTGGGAGGAGGGTGCAGGCTCCTTTCTAAAGATGGTGGGCAGGAGCAAGGATACCTGAAAGCCAACATTCAAATATGTGCTCAGAAGGGGAAAAAAGGACATTTAAAGGCTGTTGCTGGCCTGTGAAATCGTCTTTCACGCTTGCTCATTTGCAGAGTTTGCTTATAGACCTGTCGCTAGTGAAGAGGGAAGGACTGAGAGCTCGTAACCCCAGGAAGGACAGCGGTTCTCAGCTGCAGTGTCCTGGCCTCCTTCACGCTAGTTCAGTCTCCCAAACTTTGAGAATCACCTGGAGAGCTTGCGATAAACAGATGGCTGGGCCCCATCCCCAGGTGTCTGATTCAGCAGTCTGGCAGGGGCCTTATCATTTGTGTTCAGCAAGCCGCCCGGGGATGCTCCGCTGCAGCTCCCCAGAGCGCACTTGGAGGACCATGGTTGAGGCAGGGTCACCTGTCTGAGCTCTCTGCACGTGCCCTCACTTGACTAGAGACTGCTGCTGGGGAAAGTTCCACAATCCAGGCACCCTTCTCCCTGGTGGTCCAGGGCCACAGGGTTCCCGGGCCCTCTGCAGGGCCTGGAGAGCAGGCCACACTTCCTTAACTAAATCTGCCTTTCCCACTGTCACCTATGACTTGTTCTCACTGCCAACACCCTCTTGTGTGCCCAACCCAGCAGGTGGTGAAAGAGAAGTCACCACACCGCAGGGGGACGTAGCTCTCTGTCTGTCCTCCTCAGGGATGGAGGAGGTGTCCTGTCATACCTCTTGTGTCCCTCCACCATCATTCTCCCTGCTCTCCTATTTCTTTCCTCACTCCCTCGTAGGGGAAGAGTGGAGTGTTCCCATAGCATACAAATATCTTCCAGCATTTTTCATCTTACAAAAAATAAAAAAAAGACTGCACTCGCTTGACCTTCTTATCTTCTTTCCTCCCGTTCCCCATCTAGTATTCACCTCCTCCTTTTCCAATCTGCTTTAATCTGCTTCCTTTCTTTACCGCTCAGTTGAAACCCCAAGTACTCCCAGGTTGCCAATCCAGTGGTCTTCACCTCCCACCAAGGCTCAGAAATGGTCAAGACCACTGACCACAGCCTCCTGATGAGACAGCTTTCTGTCCACTAGCTTCTCAGCTAGTTTCATCCTACCTCGCTGGTCACACCTCCTCTGAGTGCTGGAAGACCGTGGACTGACGGCACCCCTATTCTACATTCCCACTAAGCACCCTGGCCCCAACATGGTATCTACTAAATCTGCATCTACAGCCATGATCACTCCACTGTGCTGGGATTTCTTTTTTCTTTTCTTTTTTTTTCAATGAAAGGGGCAGCCCAGCATGAAGGCAAGCAGGCAGGTAAGCAGGAAGACAGAGGAGGACGAAACATATATTGCGCATCTTCATTGTTCCCCCAGCCCAGGGTCTTGAACCTGGGTCCTTGGGATGTATGTGAACTATGTCCAAGGGACTTAACCACTGAGTCACAAGAGTGTTCCTGAGCTTGAATTTTTAATCCAACTAACTTTGAGCCTCTCAAATTCAGTATGCCTCACATAGAACCCTATTTCCTCTATCCAACTTGTAGGCATGTGTATTAAAACATACATTACAAAAAACATTTACCACTTTTAAGTGTTCAGCTCCATGGCATTATATGCTCCCACCATGTTGTGTGACCATCTCCACTGCATTTCCAGAACTTTTTCATTACCCCAAACTGAAACTCTATTCCCATTAAACAATAACATGGCTTCTGCCAGGACTCAGCCCCTAGCAGCCACTATTTTGCTTCTGTCTCTATGAATTAACTATTATAGGCACTTCATATTAGTGGAATCATGAACATTTCTCTTTTTGTGTCTGTCTGCCTGACCAATATTTTCCTCCCTAAAGTTCCACCATCCACCAATTACCCAAGAATATTCCCCAGCAAATAAAACTGGTAGAGGGCAAGCTGTTGTTCTCTGAAGTTTTTCAGGTTTGTTTATTAAGAAAGTTTAAATGCAGAAAAGAAAAGAAACTACCCAAGAACAACTTAACGTAACGCTTCCGCTTACCAGATTTGTTCACCGTCAACCTTACATATCAGTTGCTTTGTCATTTTTACTTTATTTATTTATTTTTTAAAGGAAAGGTGCAGGCAGGAATGAAGTCTAGTAGGCAGGCAGGCAGGAGGAGAGAAGAGGAAGAAGCACTTTATTTATTTTATTCAGTTGTTCATCATTTGTTGTTTTCCTGACCCCGGATCTCGAACCAGGGACCTTGGGATGTATGTGAACTCTACCTGGTTTAACCCGGTGGGTCACCAGGGCATGTCTACTTTAGCATTTTTTAATTCAAGAAATGAAACTTTAGAATTCAAATTATAACTCCCTTTGAATTCCCACCACCAGAAACAACAATAGATAAATATGCATTATTTATCGATTTTATGATATGCACTTACTCTAAGTGTACACTTCATCTAAGACACCATCAACTGTAAGTTATGCTATCACTTAAGCCTCACTTTAAAAGAAAAACAATGTCAATGAAGCACAGTATTTTCTAATCTTAGACTTGTTTTTAACACTTCTTAAAATAAACTCTTTAGAATTTTAGCTATCTGTATTTTATCACACCATATTTTACCAAATCTAAAATACCATTCACTTTAAGATGCAATCCTAATTCAGAGATTTTTTTTTAAATGTGTGTCTTAGAATCAATGAATGATGACTTATCACAGTTGTGCATACACAGAAAGAAATTTTTAAGTAAAATGAAATTGGTTAAGTATTCCTGAAACATCACATCTAAGGTTCAACTTTTCTGCATCATTTTTTAAAATAATAGACATTAAAACTAGTTTTAGTTTACAGAAAAAAAATGAGCAAAATTTACAGAGTTCTCACATTCTGTCCCAATTTTTCCTATTGTTAACATCTTGCACTAGTTTGGTGCGTTTTTTATAATTGATGAGCCAATATTGAGGCATTATGATTAACTAAGAGCCATGGTTTACAAAGGGTTCACCCATGGTATTGCACATTTTACAGGTTTGATGAAAATATACTGAGATGTATCCATTACAGTATTGCACAGATTAATAGTCTCACTGGCAAAAAAAAAAAATGTGCCGTGCTCTCCTATTCACCTTTCTCTCCACTTAAGCCCCTGGATGCCACTGATCTTTTTACCGTCTTCAGAGTTTTGACTTTTCCACAATGTCATCGAGTTGGAATCAGACTGTACAGAGCCTTCTCAGACTGGCTTCTTTCATGAAGTCCTCATAAAACATCAAGGGACGCCAGTGTCTAACCACCCCCTCCAAGTCACTAAACTGTGTGGTGTGCTTATTCTCCTTTATAATAACTTTACAGTTATTTTCCAAACTAGAATGCAAATGACCTGAGGCATTTAGAAGTTATCCTGAATCCTCATATAAATGAGAGGAAAAATGAGGTGGAGGAGAGAAAAGTCAGATGTGTTCATCTCATCCACTTCTTCTTGGGAAGGTGGAAAAAGCATTTGCTAAAAGAAGAGAGAAGACTAGGGGAAGGGGTTCTGGCACTTGACACAATACCATCAATGGGGTGTCTGTGTGTGTGTGTGTGTGTGCGTGTGCGCGCGCGCGTGTGTGTGTCGAACATCATTTACTTTGACATCAAAGAGAATGAGATGGTAAAATACCATGAGAGTGCCTTCAATTTTCTTTTTTTTAGATATAAATTCATACAATAATGCTCACCTTTTTAGTGCACAGTTCTGCAGGTTTCGAAAAGGTCATAGAGTTGTTATTATTACCACAATTAATATATAAAACAGTTCCATCACTCCCACAAGATTCCCCCAGGCCTTTTGCTAGTCATCCCTTCCCCCTCCCCCAGCCTCTGGAAGTCACCAATCTGTTTTCAGTCCTAATAGTTTTGCCTCTTCTGGAACAAAAGGAGTCATGCAATGTGTAACCTTTTGAATCTGGCTTTCATTTAGCATAATGCATTTGAAATTCACCCATGTTGCTGTGTGTAATAATAGTTTATTCCTCTTCGTTGCTGAGTAATATTTTATTAATTGTATAAACCACAGCTGTGTTCATTCACTAGTTGAAGACCATTTGGGTTGTTTCCTGTTTGGGAAATGATGAATAAACTACCATAAACATTTTCACACAGGTTTACATGTGAACTTGTTTTTATTTCATCTGGAATAAATACCTAGAAGTCAGATTGCTAGATTATATGGTCTGTGCATATGACATTTTATTGTAGTTTTAATTTGCTTTTCCATAATGACTAATGATGTCAAGTATCTTTCCATGTGCTACCATCTGTAGATCTTTTGCGAAGTGTCTGTACAAGTCCCTTTGTCCATTTTGTGTTAGGTTGTTTGTTTCTTATTATTACATTGAGAACCCTTTTTTATCTTCCAGTTTTAAAATAAAAAAGGCATACCCCAATGGTGCAGTGGTTAGATCAGCCATCTACAGCTGAGTCCACATACAGCCAAGGACACGGCCCCAAGGCAGGGGGAGAACCAAGATGAACCACTAAATAAAACAAAATGCTTTTTCCTCCTCTCTCTTCCTGGCTTCCTGCCTACTCACCTTCATTCCTGCCTGCAACTTTCCTTTGAAAAATAAAATAAAACAGAAGAGCCTTGAAACTATTATGCCATGTGTTTCTTTTAAGTGACCTTTTTCTCTGTATTGTTTCTATCGCATATGTCAAAATTAGGTAGTCATAATCTTTCCGAGGTCCTTGAAATCCCTTTTTTCGCAACATCCTAAAGCATTCAGCAGCAGTTGTTCTATTTCCCACTTCAGAAGCTCCTGGAAACTGGATAAATGGCAGAGCCATAAAAAGGAAAAGAGGCTAGTAATATCAGGTGAATGCAATGGAAAAATGCAAAAACAAATTTACTGTTTTTTCTCTTCATCTCTTTTTGCATCTCAACACTTCAGCTGAATTCATTTCCTTGTATCCAAATTACTTACTGAACAATTTTTAGTGAAGTTCTACTGAGGATAAACTTGTCATTTAGATTTTCTGTTTTATGGAATGCCTTTGTTTTGCCCTTCTTAAAAGATGTCCTAGCTGGGTACAGAATTCTATGAATTTTCCCCTACCACATTGAAAATAGTATTTTTACTTTTTTTCTACTTCCAGTACAATCTAAGTGACTTTTTTTTTCATTTCTGACCACTCTTAAGATTCTTCTCTCTGTTTCTGGTCTTTGGCAGTTTTACTACGTTGTATCTAGGTGTAGAGTTCTTTTTAGGTAGACAGACATTTCGTTTCTTGAATCTGTGGATTGGTATCTTTCAATAGCTTCAGAAATGTTTCAGTTACTATTTCTTCAAATATTTGCCTCTGTTCTCATCTTCTCTCTCACTCTCCAACTTCTGGAACTTTGATTAAATATATATTAGAACATCTCACTGTGTTTTCTTAGTCTCTGAACTTTTTATCTGTGCTTTCCTTCTGTTGGTCTCTTGAGGTTATTATCTCACTTTTCAAATGTCCATAAAATGCACCAAGATTGATATATACTGTGATTGATTGTTATGGCTCCTTTATAACTAGTCACAATTTTTTTAAGGCTAATCCTCCATTGACCCAACCAGCATTCATCCATTGTCTTGCACAGTCCCAATAACATCTTTGGAAAATAAATTTTCAGAAGTCATTTTATAGGCTCCTGGCAGAATGGCTACTGCAAAGAAGGGCAGTAAGAATAATTGTTCTGCCATTAAGGAGGTAGGGACCAGTGAAGACACTCTCAACATTCACAAGCTCATCCATGGAGTGGGTTTCAAGGAGTGGGCCCCTCAGGAACTCAAAAAGATCCAGAACTTTGCCATAAAGGAGATGGGTCCTCCAGATGTGCACACTGATACCAGGTTCAACAGAGCTCTCTGGGTCAAAGAAATAAGGAATATCCAGACTGGATCAAATGAAGTTGTCCAGAAAATGGAAGATTCATCAGACAAGCTCTATATGTTCGCTACCTTTATACCTGTCACCACTTATAAAAATCTATGGATTACTTGAAACAGTTCCTCTATCCTTATATAAATATTCATAACTTCCTCTTTCACTCTTATAAATATTCTGCTTTAGAAATTAACTATATAGATATATTGCTCATATTAAATATCTTGTCATCTTTTGGTTAGTTACTGTTACATAAAGTCTCTCACATTGATTTTCTTCTTTTGGTACTCTGTACTTACAATATTAATTCCTTTAATATTTTTAGAATTGACAGTATATTGTTTTGTTTCATTTTTCATTCCCCTGGGACCTGAGTTTGAGACCCAGCCACGGCTTGCACCTTAGCCACTGAGCCACAGGGGTATGCCGACAGTACATTTCTTTAATTAATTATTTTATTTTTACACATTGAAATAAACTCATATGCAAAGATTCCCCATTCCTCATATATATATGTCAACACACCCTGCCCTCCACCAGATCACCAAGTGTTCTTTACCATTGTCCAGTGGGTCCCACCACCATTTCTCCTACCCTCCCTCCCATTCCATATTCTATTGGCAACCTTAGTTTTGGTGCAAGTGTCCAAGGGTTGGTTTTGTTTCATCTGTTCCTTTGTTTTGTCTATCACATGTCACCTGTGAGCGATGTCATCCGGTATCTATCTTCTTCTTTTGACTTACCTTACTTCGTATAATCCTCTCTAAATCCATCCATATTGCTTCAAATGACAGAATTTCATCTCTTCTAAGGGCTGTACAGTTTTCCACTGTATATATGTACCACACCTTTATCCATTCATCTGACATTGATCACTTAGTTTCCAGCTCTTAGCTATTGTGATTAGGGCTGCAGTAAACATGGGGGTGCATAAATCCTACAAATGAGTGTTTTTGTATCTTTTGGGTAGATGCCCAGAAATGGGATGATTGGATCATATGGGATTTCCATCTCCAAACTGTTTTCCATAGGCGTTGCACCAATTTTTCATTCCCACCAACAGTGTAAAAATGTCCCTTTTTATCCACATCCTCACCAACATTTGTTATTATAGACTTTTGGATAATAGCTAGTCTCTCAGGTATAAGGTGATACCTCATTGTTGTTTTGATTTGCTTTTCTTTGATAACCAAGGAGGAGGAACATCTTTTCATTTGCCTGTTGGCCATCTGTATATCCTCTTTGGGAAAATGTCTCTCCAATTCCTTCTCTCATTTTTTTGATTGGATTGCCTGTTTTTTTTGTTTTTAAGTTTCATTAGTTCTTTGTATATTTTAGATATTAAGCCCTTGTCAGAAACATGAAATGCAAATATCTTCTCCCAGTTAGTAGGCTGCCTTTTGGTTTTAGTGATGTTTTCTTTTGCTGTGAAGAAGCTTTCTAGTTTGATGTAGTCCTAGTTGTTTATTTTTGTTTTTGTTTCCTTTGATGCTGGAGTTGAGTCCCTGAAGGCCTCTCTAAAGCTGATGTGATATAATGTCTTTCCTATGTTGTCTTCCAAGGATTTTATAGTTTTCAGTCTTATGTCCAAGTCTCTATGCATTTTGAGTTAATTTTTGTGAATAATGTTAGAGAGTGATCTAGTTTCATTCTGTTGCATTTTGTGGCTATCCAGTTATCCCAACACAATTTATTGAAAGGATTTTTCTTTCTCCAACATGTGCTGTTGGCTCCTTTTTCGTAGATTAACTGATGGTACACAAGTACGTCAGTTTCTGGTGTTCAGTTCTATTCCACTGCTCTGTCCCTCTGTTATTATTCCTGTACCACACTCTTTTGATCACTATCGCTTTGTAGTATAGCTCAATGTCTGGGAGTGTAATCCCCCCAGATTCATTCTTTTTTCTTAGAATTACTTTGGCTATTCAAGCTCTTTTGTTGTTCCATACAAATTTCAAGATTTTTTTGTTCTATTTCCTGGAAATAAGTCTCAGGGATTTTAATGGGGATTGCATTAAATCTGTATATTGCTTTAGGTAAGACAACCATTTTGATAGTGTTGATTCTTCCCAACTATGAGCAAGGGATATCTTTCCATTTCTTTGCATCCTCCTATATTTCTTTTAAGAAGGACTTGTAGTTTTCATTGTACAGGTTTTTCACTTCCTTTGCTAAATATATTCCAAGATATTTGATTCTTTTTACTTCTTTTTTAAATGGTGTGATTTTCTTGATTTCCTTTTCTTCTGGTGTGTTGTTTGCATATAAGAATGCTACATATTTTTGTGCATTGATTCCATAGCCTGCCACTTTACTGTATCCACTGATTAATTCTAGTAATTTCTTGACAGAGTTTTTAGGGTTTTCAATATATATGATCATGTCATCTGCAAATAATGAGAGTTTTACTTCCTCATTTCCAATTTGGATTCCTCTTTTTTTCTTCCCTAATTGCTCTGGCTAAGACCTCCAGTACAATGTTCAATAGCAGTGGTGAGAGTGGACAGCCTTGCCTTGTTTCTGACCTTAGAGGAAATGTTTTCAACTTTTTACCATTGACGATGATGTTGGCTGACAGTACATTTTTGAGGCATTAAAAAAAAAACATGATTTTGTCATCATTTCTCTATTTGCCTAAAATCATAATATCATTTTCCCTCACTTGAATCATCTTACTATAAATTAAACAGATTCTGTTCAAGGTCAGTAAAAAGCTTCTGGAACACTGATCTTCAAAGTTTTGCTGGGAGTTCCTACATGACACATCAGCCATAGCAGCCTCTTGTTGTTTCGTAATGCCTTTCATCTATATAAAGAGTCTGACATTTTTCCTGCTTTTAGTTGCATTGCTTGGTGAGTCACAGTGAAGTTTCCTGGTCATAAACAGTGTTACTCACTTATAGGCATCTTTATTGCACAAAGTTCCTTGTCGCTCTACAAGAGAAAAAAGAGTTAAGTATTTCCTTCAACAGTTGCCCTCCTGCTCTCTTTTTGTGCATAGAATATACAAAACTTTTCGTTTCAATTCTGACTCAATTCAGTATTGTTAAGAACTATAAAATGGTCGTTAGCTTCAACACATGATGTGCCAACATGCACATCACTCAAATGAAATGATGTCAACATGAGGACTAGGACCAAATTCACCCATGCTCGAGCAATGACACCTTCATCATTACCTCCACGTGACCAAAAGCAATAAAGCAAGGAAATTTCAGTTGTGAAATGTACCCCAATAACAGAAACATTAAAACATGAAAAAGTGCATCTTAGAATTGATGAAATACGATAAAACAGTATCTGATAGCATTGAAAGAAGAAATTGACAAATCTATGATCTTAGTGTAAATTTTTAGCAAACTTTATTCAACAATTGAAAAATAAAATAGAATAAACATTTTAAGTAATAGTGGTGATTTAAACAATAGAATTGTTTAGATCAAGTAAGCTCGAGATTAAAGGCATACATGGAAACTTGTACCTAATGAGAACAAAATCACTCTTCTCAAACACATATATAATATTTGTAAAAACATACCACAGAGAAGACCATAGAGCATTTCACAACCAATGGCATAGAGAGTACTAATGTTCTCTTAACATAAAGCAATCTTACCAAAGGTAATGTTAAATCATCTTACCAAAGGTAATTTTAAAACTCACATTTATAAATTTTGTTAAATACAATTTTAAATAATTTCTAGAGTGAACATATAGAAAGTCATGAAATACTGCAAATATGAAATAATGAATAATACTATATATTGTTGGATGAGTTGCTGCTGTTAGTATCCAATCATACAATGGTCAACAAGCCCACCTCCAGCTTCTATGAGCACTACCTGAGTCATGAGCTCATGGCTACCCCTTCTCCAGAGAACTGATCCCAGTTGGTAGAAGTGATTACCCACCTACCGTTTCTACCAGCAATGTATATCAATCATTGGCTGAAAGCAGGGAATGGGTGTTCAGATCGCTTGCCTCAAAGTGGGACCAATTCTGTGGTCATTCATGCACCAGAGCTCCCCATGGGTCAGGTCCAGGCAGACTCCTGCTGAGAACACATACTTGCTTAGTTCCTTCCTCTGCCTTAACCAGCTTCCCTCACCTCCCTTATTCTGAGAGCCCTCTCTCAATAAATCATGTGCACAAGACTTTCATGTTGGGTTCGACATCTACGAAACATTATATAAGGTTGATGTATAACCATAAATGATATTAGAAAAGAACAAAAGTGGAAAACTATTGAGTTGATCCGTCAACATTAACATGAGGAAAAAAATAATAGAATCCGAAGAACACAAAAGGAATGCAGTAATAAAAATTTTTGGAATAAGTATATATACAATGCATAAGAAAGACACAACATGATATTCAAAGTGAAAAAAATACATAATAATTGAAAGAACAGAAATTTAAACTGTAAGCAACAATAAGCTATGAATAACTTTTTGTTACTTAACTTAAAAACTTAGGTGAGATGTGTAAATTCTTGGGAAATGTACCTATCCAAAACTGTCTCAGAGGAAAACATAGAAAATTTAAATAATTTCAGAATCATTGAGAAACTTTAGCAAAAGTTTAAAAATCTACCCATTAAAATATAGGTTCTGATGATTTTACAGGCAGTTTCCTCAAAGCATACAAGAACATATCATTCCAATTTCATGCAGACCGTTCCAGAAAATAAGGACAGCACATGCCATAATTCATTTTGTAAGTTTAGAAAAATCTTGCTACCCAAAGCAAACAAGACCAAAGTGAGAAGGAATATTACAGAGCAGCATCACTTATAAGCATAGATACTAAAACTTTACAAATGTATCTAGTGACTTTTTTTTTTTTTAAAGAAAGGTGCAGGCAGGAATGAAAGCAAGTAGGCAGGCAGGCAGGAAGAGAGAAGAGGAAGAAGCAGTTTATTTTTTATTTAGTTGTTCACACTTGTCTTTTCCCTTTGAACCTAGGACTCAAACCTAGGGATATGTGGCCTGCGCTCCCTTGGAGGCAATTGACTCAGCAGCTACTCCACCAGGGCAAGCCTAGTGATACATTTAAAGCAGTAATATGTCATACCTTAGAGAGAGTTACCTTCAGAATTCAAAAATGGCTCAATATTACAATATGTTGAATTTTTAAATACACAAGATTATCCCCAAACTTTTTAAAGGTTTTTATTTAATTTACATTCTTTTAAAATGAAAACTCTTAGGAATCTAGAAACAAAAGGAAACTTCCTAAACCCTGTAAAAGATATCTATTCAATCTTTTTAAAAAAGGCATGCTTAATGAAGACACATTACATTTTACCCTTAAAATTCTTGAATGAGGCAAGGATACGCACTGCTTCTGTTCATGCTGTGCTGGAAATCATAGCTACGAAAAGATCAAGGAACACAACTTCACACAGACGTAAGCGATAGAAATTTTTGAATCCAAATCTCATACCATGTTATTATAAGAAAAATCAAGAAGCAAAATAACACCCCTACAAACACAAGTCAGAAAGCTGTGCCCGCCAAGCAGATTTAACATGCAACTTACTACGATCAAAATGATCTAAAAGATAAGATTGTGTAAGATAGGAAAAAGCAGCATGTCAGAAGAGAAAAACTTAGGCAGGAGGTGACAACACTCAAGAAAGAATTTGAAGCAAAATCATTTTAGAAATGAAAACTGAACTAGAACTCCTTTTAAACTCCTTTTTTAACTCCTTTTAATGGTTCAACTAGGGAGTAGGTCACATTACCTCCACTTGTATCTCATTGACCTGGTTCCATGACCACATCTAGCTGCAGGAGGAATCTGAGAAATAAAGTTAGAGATAGGCAGTCCAATGCCTAGCAAACATTAATTGCTGTAGGATAACAGGAAAATAGAGAAAATGAAGTACCATTTAGTAATCTTTCTAACTAGCTACCACTCTAGCCGTGCAAACCCTTCCACTAATGTATGGAATAACCTGTGCCCTCCAAGGGAGGCCTCCAAGGGAAATGACTCCAAAGTCCTAGTCAGCGAAAGACTCCTGTTCAAAGCCCAGGGTCTACAGAAGATGTGCTACGCTCCCTCAAGTCTGGATAAACTCCGAGTTCAGCAACCTATAAAAGACAAGTGATCTGGCCCCTACCTCACATGGGGATGCATACAATGGTGGCGGGGAAACAAGATCATTACAACAAACACTGTCTTCTGAAAGATGGGCGAACGGAAAAACATCCAGCAAAGGTGGTCTGAGTCTGTTCGAGCGCCACTGAGTGAGCAGGAATCGAGGCTCCCCAGGCCCTGGCAAGGGAGTGAGTTCTTTGATTGGCCCATTTGGTTCTGCTCATTTCCTCTTTGGCCTTGACATTTCTCACTTACAGATTCATTTTTTTAATTTAATTTATTTACTGATAAAGGAAAGGTGCAGCTAGGAATGAAGGCAAGTCGGCAGGCAGGCAGAGAGAGGAGGGTGAAGCTTTTATTTATTTTACTTAGCTGTTCATCTTTGTTGTTCCCCCGACCCTAAGATGTGAACTCAAGTCCTTGGAATATATGTGGGCTGTATCCAACCACTACTCCACCCACATGCATATCAAAGAATATGGTTTCTTCTTATCTTCTCCTCCTCCTCCATCTTTTGTTTTTTCATTTGTAAACTCAACTATTATTCACTAACTTCTGTATTATGACATCCTCCCTACTTACCTTAATGATATATCCCTTAAGTGCGTATGAAATGATAGTCTTGGATATTCCGATGTGTATATTTCCAGTAATTCTCCAAAAGAGGGTGTCAGTCCCACATGACTGTCCACCTCCCTACTTCAATTGCCAGTCACAAGTCCTGATTGTCACTGGTGCTTCTGATCAACAGGGTATAGATAGGAGGCTCCCACAACACTTCCTTACCATTCATTAATTTGCTGCACAGCTCAGAACTCAGAGAAACATTCTACTTGTTAAATTACTGGTTTATTAGAAAACAGGGTAACTCAGGAACAGCCAGATGAAGAAAAACAAATCGAGCAACACATGAGTAAAGGGTGGGGAGCTTCCATGCTCAACCTGAGCAACACTCTCCCCAAATATTCACATGTTCACCAACTTGGGAGCACCCCATCCTTTTGGATTTTCATGGCAGTTTCATCAATAGGTATGACTGATGCAAACACTGACCGTTGGTGATTGAATTCAATCTCCAGCCTCTCTCTCCTCCCTGGAGTTGGGGATGGGAGGGACCAACAGTTCCTCACCAACCAACCACCTCTTTGGGTGCTTTCCAAAAGTCACCTAATGTAAACTCGGGTGTGACTGAGAGGGGTTTGCTATGACTCCTTATTGCCCTTACAGTTTAGGAAATCCCAAGGGCTTTCAGTGCTTTGTCCAGGATCCTGAGACAAAGACCAGATATATTTATTTCTTATGATCAGTTTCAAGATCACAGATGTGAAGGCGACAGCTGTAGTTTTGTCTTTGCTGCTTTGCAGATGCCCATTGTCCTGTCAGGGGCCCCCTGTACCTGCTGAAGAAGGCCTTGGGATCTCAGTCTTATCTCTTGCTGAAGATGTCTTTTCAAAGTCTCCTCACCCGTTCCCAGTGCTGGGACCACCCTTTATGCCAGGTAATTCTTTGAACCCTCTGTGCCTCCTGTTTGTGGCCACATCTGGCCCAAGAAGACTAGTGACCAACCACCTTGGGGACTGCAGTTACTTCCCAAACACGGTCACATTTCCATTTAGATTCTTAGGCACAGTCCTTCACAAATTCTTTGGTAAATCAGACACCAGTCTATTGTGTCCTGCAATCACCAGGGGCCTAAATCAAAATCAAACTTTCTGTGTGGTGCCATTGAAGACCCTCTCCTGTGACCCTAGATAAAGAGAATGCATCCTCTACCTCATCCCAAGAGACACAGACCTAGAGCACAGGGAAAATCCTAACTTTCCACTCTCTCTTTCTGTCTCACCAACCTCTTTTATGGGTCAGAGGGAAGCAGGTCATCTAAGGCTGCCAAAGCTGGTTTTTGACACCTCTCTCCACATCCTGCACAGGGAGTCCAACAGGACTTCCCCTTGGTGCTGAGGTTGGGATGCTGCCACTTATTCTCAAAGGGTCGCAGCTGAAATCCAGACACCAAGGGGCCAGTCTGCCATATGCATTAACATCCTGCCGTAGGCAAAGCAGTGACAAAAATCAAGCGATTGCCTGCAAACCTCAGGGATATTTTTTAGCTGGGAACAGAAAGCTAAATTAAGCACTTCCTCTGTTGGAGGGAATGTTGGGGGGGGGGGGGTCATTTAATTCCAGGTCCTTTTCATGAATGAAAAAATAAATAAATAAAAGGCATTTACCAGGAACCTCTTCAACAGCTCGGAAATTCCAGTCAACTGACTTCCCAGCCCCACTTCCTGCTGCCGAGGGAAGGTGGGTTCCGTTCCAGATATTCTGGGCCCAGCCTTGGCTGGCTTCCCTGGGTGGTGTGTTTATTTGACTGTTGCCACATTTCTCCTCCACCCTCACATCCCATCACAGTTTTCCTCCTCCCTAGCTGGCTACCCAGAGACAATGGAGAATGGGAGACTCCACTTTTTTTTCTCCCTTAAAAAAAAAATAAGTTTAATTGAAGTAGAATTGCATTAATGAAGTTTCAGGTATGCATCATTTTAAGTCAACATCTGTATATACAACACTCTATTATCCCCTAGGAGTTTAGTTCTACCTTTCACCATATAATTGATCCCTTTTACCCAATTCACCACCTCCTCATCCCCTCCCCTTCTAGAAACCACTAGTTTGGTCTTATTGTCTAAAAGGCTATTCTTGTTCTTTTTTAGTTCGGTAGAAATCCCCCTCAATGAGTTCTCTTTTCCTCTACCCATCCAGCCCCCATTCTCAACTCATTGCTCACAGAGCGAACCCTTATCAGAATCTCTCTCCCTGCCTTGTCTTCTATTCACTATCAAGCCTGTAGAATCTTGCTTCTGCCCTTATCACTTCACTGACATTGTCATTTGGTGATAAGTGGACCTTTGTATGTCCTCAGCTGACTTACCCTCTTGGGGCCATTTGACTCACAAGCCATTTCCAACTTCCTTGGCAGCCCACTTGGTTTATTTGGCACCAGGGCCTGGCTTTTCTCTTACCTGTCTGACTACTGCTCCTCTGACTTCTGGCCCTTGACTCTTTATTTCCAAAAAAAAATTTTCTGGAACTTACTCCCTTTTAACAATTGTATTATAATATTGGTTTATAACATTACATAGGTTTCAGCTGCATAGCGTTATAATTATATCTACTGCATTATGCGGGCTGCCAGAAGTCTAGTTTCCATCCTCCACCACAGGGGTTGGGGTTGGGCACAATCCACATACATCCCAAGGTCCTGGGGTAGAGTCCCAAGACCAGGAGGAGCAACTGAGATAAACAATGAAATAAAATAAATAAAATGCTTCTTCCTTCTCTCTCTTCCTACCTGCAACTTTCCTTTAAAAAAAAAAAAAATGTGGCGGTTCCTCTGGGCAGTTCCATTTCTTTCCTCAAAGCACACTGTCTTCCTAGGTAAAGCTGCATTAGCCATGCATTTGCTGAAAGCCCCTGAAACCTATATCTGCAGGCTAGATGAGTTCCTTAATCTTTCACTTACATACTCCCAGCAATCAGATGTCCTCGCTTGGATGAGCCTCATCACTTCAAACGAAACATGTGTGAAAGGAAACTCACTTCCACATCCATAAAATCCTATTTCTTTTTTAAGTTAACCTGAGTCATCCAAGGCACTAATATCAGTCCAGTGGCTCAAGCCAGAAAGGTGGATGCTTTGTTCAATTCTGTCTTCTCGCCAGACCCATCCTCCCATGTCTAGTCAATACAAACCCTGCTGGTGGGGGTCTGCCTACAGGCCTTCATTTCCAGCTACTCAGGTTAACCCCGAGAGTACCTCCTGGGTGATGACAGCAGCTCCCAACAGTCCCTGTGCCTCCAAGTGTGCCCTTCTCCACTCCTCAGAGTCCACTCATTCAAACAATGGGTTTGAGTATGTGAACAGAGACATTTTTCCAAAATGAAAATCTAACCCCAAAGTGCCTTCCACCAGTCCTCACCTTCCCGGGGCTCCATACCCTTCTCCGGATTCCTCAGATCTCAGGTCAGAAACCATCTGCCTCTCTGAATGAGCTTCTCTAACCACCCCAGCCTTGGGAGGAAACGACCTCTGCCTCCTCCAGCCCCCAGTCCTGGGCTCTTCCAGAACCCACCACACTGACTACATCCTTCCCTGTTTCAGACCTGGCACCTGGACCCTGGGCTCCCAGAGGGCAGGACTGGTTTTAGGTCTGAGTTGTCCTACTCAAGAAATGTTGAATAAAGAGTTAGGTAACCAAAAAAAAAGGCTGGGGCGGGGGCGGATATTATTTGATAAAATCGGGGAAGGCGTCCTGAAAGAGGTGGGCTGCAGCAGACCACCTGAGTCTGTGGATACCTGGACATATGAAGCAGGCTGGAGAGACATCCCTGGAGGGAAATGGCCAGGCAGAGAGTGCTGCCTGCAATGAAGCCAGATTGTAAAATAGTCTACAAGAAACAGCCCTGGATTCTAGGGAATCCTTATCCTGAGGAGAAGTATTTAAAAGGGTTTAGAAGAGAAATGTCATGACATCTGCAATTTACTTTCAAATCTTCCAGGGAGGAAAGCTTATGTTATAATATATATAAAGCAAATGTAAACAAATATTGCCAAGGCTGAATCCAGCTGGTGGGGTGTATTGCATATTGAAGTGTATACAGTGTGTGTTATACTATTCTTCCCAATGTGTGCATGCGTGCATGTGTGCGTGAGTGCGTGCATGCATGCGTGTGTGTGTATATGTGTGCATGTTTTCAAAACACAAGGTTGAGGAAGTAAAAGCTTTCTTTTAGTGGCAGGGAGTGGGAGAGGAAGCTGGCACTCAAGGAAAAGAGATGTGGGTGTGTTTATAATTATTCTCAGGGTTTCATTTTTTAATTATGAGATACATAATTCATGTCAATGATAGAAAGTTTCAAAAATACAAACAAACACAAAGACATAAATAGAAATCACCCATAACCACAGCTCCCTGGGAATAAAAATGCTGTAAATGTTTTACTATAGTTCTGTCTGGTCTTTTTTTTTTTTTTTTTTTTTTTTTTTTAGAGAGAGAGACAGAATATATTTCTTTATTTAGTTTTTCACACTGGTTGTTTCCCCACCACCAGGATCCATTCCTCGAACTCAGGGATATGTAGCCTGGGCAACTTTGGGAGACGATTGACCTAACTGCTACTCCACCAGGGCACAATCTGTCTGGTTATTTCATTAGATTCTCTCGTCCCCTCCCTCAAGCTTCCTCTCAGTTCTCTGAATTTGTTTGGGTCCATCATTACCCAGGTTTTGCTGGTTTTGCTCCCAAACCAGAACTCCAGACCCCTGAAGTGCCAAAGCAGGGCTTGCTGAGCTCAGACAGGTCACCACTGTCCTACTTAGCACCCCCTTTGGACTCCTTTTGAGACCCAAGGGGGTAGGTAGCAGGTGGGACCAGCATCCGCCGTGAGGCTGGGGTGGAAAACTGGGACACAGGGGAAGACTGATACTTTCTCCAGCAGTGACAGGGCCTCTAGCCTCCGGTATTATTTCTGTCACAAAACCCAAGCTAGGAGCTCATGTGTACAAACATAGCTCTGTGGACACAGTATGTAAACACACGCCCACATTTCTACACACACGCACATACCATTTGTTTAAATATATCCCTGGGGAAATTCATGGGTGTCTAGAGTTTTTTTTTTTCCCTTGAGGACAAACAATAAATCTTTCTCCCCACTTCTCCTTGCTCAAAAGGTCAGCTGGGAGGGTCCGGACCAAGGGTGGCCCAACTGGTTCTTGAAGACCAAGAGAAAAATGGCCCATGGTCGTGGTGGGACCAACACCCAGCCCAAAAGCCTCTGCCCCTTCCCCAGCTCACCACAGGCTGACTGCAAAGCAAGGCCTCAGAGCCAGGCTTATTTTTATTTTCCCAAAGCAAGCCAAGTGACATTTTCTTTTCACACCAGGGTATCCTGTGGTAATTCATACCTGTTGTACCAACAACAGCCTTGGGCATTTGGAATAAGCAACAACTGGAACAATCAAAATCTACCCTTAGCCTAATCCACAAAGGATATCTGGGGAAGGATCTCTGTGAGTGCCCTGGGCCAGTGGCGACCCATTCTACCTGCCCACCATTGCTGGCGGTGGGGTTGGGGACATCATCTCTGAGACATTCCTGGGCACAGTGACTCAGCACAGACACAGGACCAGCTGCAGACCTGAGCAGCAATGCTCATTCCCAGGAGCTGGGAAAGGAAGCATCTGAGGGTAATGGGAATCCCCCCGGAGGGCTCCTTCAAACATATTGCTGGGTCCTCCCTGGTCTGGGGCAGGGGCTGAGAATTTACATCTCTAATACGTTCCAGGTGTTGCTCTGGCTGCCGGTCTGGATGCCAATCTTGGAGGGCATTTGAGACATTCCAGTAATTAAAGGTTATTACAGTGACAGACAGGCTTTCCTGATCAAATCGTTGTTAACATCGCACACAGTTTTCTGTGGCACACTGACTTGGGGCAGGGTTGAGGGACTGTCAAAGAAGACTGAACTGCTACTATTTACCTTACCCTGGCTGGGAGCTTGAGATTTCTGAATGAAGGTCAGGTGGGGGTGCCAAAGCATCCTGGCTCCTCTCCCAGGGGTCACAAGCCTTGGGCTGAGAGCTGGTCAACCAGGGAATGATGCTCAGGGCTCTTCCCAGGGCTCCCATGAGAAATCCAATGCCCTGAAGGGAAGTGACCATTGACAATTTGTTAACAGCAGTTCCAGGTTCAAATCCAGGCCTCCCCCAGGGACTCTCAGAAGCCAGCAGAGGCCTTTTCCTGTGTGTGTTTTCTCTTGGTCCCTCTCACACGCAGAGGTGCCAGTGGAGCAAAGTTGCAGAGGTTCTCATCCCAGCTGGGCCTCCACCCTTTGCAAGGTCTGGTGAAACACTTTCTCTGTTCAAACACAGGACTTTCAACTCCAGGTGAGCAGCAGGGGTGGGCCCCCACAACAAAGCTTTTCATTTGTCCAGCATAAGGCCTCTGGGTGTCCTACAATTTAACTCAATTCTAATACTGCCTACCTGAAGATAGCATCAGGCCCCAGGTTAAGACCATCCCTTGCTTCAGAATGTAAACTGGGGCAATCACTATGGAGGACAGTATGGAAATTCTTCCAAAAAAAACAGTAAACTAGAACTACCCCAGGATCCAGCAATCCCACTTCTGTGTACTTATCCGGAAGACAGTAATCATTATCTCAGAGAGATATCTGCACACCCATATTCATTGCAGCATTATTTACAATAGCCAAGATATGGAAACAACCCAAGTATCCATCAACAAAGAAATGGATAATATAATAGAATATTACTCAACCACAAGAAAGAAGAAACTCCTGACTCTCTGACGACAGGGATGAACTTTGTGGACAAATGAAAAAACAAACACTGAAAGATCTTACCTATATGTGGACTCTGAATTCCATAAAGCAGAGTAGAGTGGTGGTTACAGGGACAGGGCGTAGGGGTGGAGGACATGGGGAGACGTGGAATCCCAGTTGGTCCAAGAGCCCAGCTGTCTAGTGATGAGGAATGTGTTCTAGGAAGCTAACTACAGCATCGTGATTTCAGTTACTAAATACTATATTGTATACTCAAATGCTGCCCAGAGAGTAGATCTTAAATGTTCCAAGGACAAATAAGAAATGGTTATTATGTGTCAGCATAGAAGTGTTAGTGAATGCTATGGCGTTAACCATTTTGCAATATGTATCATCTCAACCTATTCTACGCCTTAAACTTGCACAATGTCAGAGTTCAATCGTATTTCAATAAAGCTGGAAAACATAAAAAGTCTCTTCTCCACCTCAGATGCCCATTTTAAGTCCAGGCCACCCACAACTCCCTCCTCAGTTCCCATCATTTGCTAGGATGGCTCATGGACTCAAGTAAACATTGACTTGGGTGTACCAGGTTATTATAAAGGGTACTGATGAACAACCAGATGAAGAGGTACACAGGATGAGTTTGAAAGGGTCTCCCTATCCAGAGGCTATGTAGGGACCTCACCCTAATGTCCCCTTGATTAGCATAAACTCAAATGTGAGGCAAAGGGTTTGTTCTGAATAACGAAAGACATTCCCATCACTTAGGAAATTACGAGGCTTCTTTCTATGAGCTCTGTGCCAAGAATGGTATAAAGATCAAATACATATACTTCTTATTACACACAAGGGATGCACATTGCCTATATTGACTTTAAACAAAAAAAGGAAATTCGCTAGTTCATAAAACTGAAGGGTTCCAGGGGAACTAGCTTCAAAAAAGGCTTGATCAGGGTCCTGCCTGCCTCCAGGCTGGCTCCTATTCTGAACTTAAAAGCATGGCAGCTACCCCAGACCTCACCACCTCTCAGCAGAGCCAGCAAGAAAGAATCTCTTCCTGGCTGACTGATGGCTGTGGGCCTCAGTCAAAGGTGAGCTCAGAGGCTAAGAGGAAGGGAGGACAAGACGGCCTGGAAAAGGAAGATGGAGGTGGAACAGCAAAATTGGCAGATAGAGAACGGGGCTGCTTGCCCCCTAATGTCTGGTTATGTGGTATCTCGCAGTCTAGCTCTCTGCTTACCTGGTTACCGGTCAAAGGGAACCTGTCCGGAGGTAGGGCCCTCTGGTTCAGAGGACAATCTTGCCCCCATCAGACTCTGAAGCTGAAGAAGGAAAAGACATACATTCTAGGTATCTGGTTCCCAGTTTGCTGAGAATGGAAGCTCCGGTGGACATGAAGGAAGGCCCCCCTTATCCCCTTGATGTTCTCCAAGTAGCCAGGGAGTAGACCCCAGCCTGAGTTTCTGGATACTTGACCCCTGAGCTGGCCGTCACTAGGAATGGGGACTTTACAGAGATAGAGAAGCGGTACAACAGAGTACAAAGGTCCTTGTTATCAGCCAGGGTCCCAGAAGGAAAGAGATACAAATTCAAAGTAGAGTAATTCTGGGACATTTTAGTAAAGGGACTATTTAGAAAGGTGTGACCAGGGTATCAGGATGTCTCAAGTGAAGAAGCAGTAGTGACAGCTGGATTCTGTGACCACCCCCTGGCCTGCAGGGCTATGGGGAGGGAGCGGTAAGCCAGGAGAGTCAGCTGAAAACAGAAGGCTTTGTGGTGAGAACTGTCCACCCACCACAGCTGTGACCTGGGGTGGGACCCAGGCTGCTGCCTAAGGCTCAGGGTGGCAGTGGGATGGAGGTTGGGGGAGGGTAAATATCCCACCTCTCTCATTCCTGTCCCTCTAATTTCCTGCTACTACTCCCATCTGTCTCACTCAACTGGAAGTCAGAGTGCTGGAGCCCATTGCAGCAGCCACACAGCCCTGGCCCCTGGGTACAGAGCTAGGCGGGAACAGGGAGCAGGGGCCCTGTGCAGGGGCTGCTAAGACCTAACTCCATAGGGGAAGACAGCCATCAGCGCCATGTCCCAGAGCAGGCACCACAAGCAGAGCATAGAGGGAATGAGTAAGAACGGCCCAGCCTGGCAGCCAGGCCAAAGGTGGTGAAGGCCCAGCAGGTCACACTTAGTCCAGGAGCCTGGGGGCAGCCTGGTGGGAAAGGTCAGTGAGCAAAGAACAGCGACTTCAAGCTGCTCTGAACCGGTGTCCTGAGCTGAGTCAGGAGCGTGCTTTGACTTGGCGTGTTTGCATCCTCTGAGCAGCTCCTGGTGGGAGGAAAGTGACTGAGACGTAAGGGCCGTGGTCAGAGCCAGCCTCGTGGGCATGTGGCCTGTGCAGGGGCCACCACTGCACGCTCAGCTGTCACTGTCTGAAATGACTCAAAATTTTCAGACAAGAAGCCCTGTGTTTTCATCTTACACAGGATTTCCCAAATCATGTGGCTGGTTCTGTCTGCTGTTTGCTAATTTTTTCAGAGTACCTGGAAGAAGGTAAAACTTAACCTAGAGGCATCAAGCAGTCAGACTAATGACATGCTGAAAGGGGAGATATTCATGTTGGGGGGTGTGCTTCTGGAGCCCCTACATGACCCCAAGTCATGCAGATAAATGTCCACACCCGGGACCAGGTCACACAGAGCATGAAGACCAAGGGCAAAGCAACCCTCAGGGGGCAGCCACAAAAGACTGGGATCCTGGAGGGCCATGACTCTTGGACATTGTCTGTGTCCCTGGCCCTGTGGGCTGGTCCCCAATCTGAGATGTTCCAGCTTCTCCAAGCCCACGTAGCACCAGTCATCCTGCCAAAATGCCTGGGTTACTGGCAGTCCCTATGCCTGGTGTCCTCTGACAGCCTCTGGTTCAAATTCAGGCACCCTTGTTGTCTAAAAGGGGGAAGGCAGGAATGAGTCTGGTCCAAGGCAGGACCTTGGGTCTCCCCCATCCTTCATCCACTAATATTACATTCTAATATAATAGAATATTCTTGCCTGATATTCTGACACAGCCACTCCCTGCTGGGAGGGAGAGTCACAGGGATGGGCAAGAGAAGGCAAGAGCTACGTCACCCCTTTTGCTAGGTCAGCAAAAACCTGAGAGCCTTCTCTATGTGGGACAGTAAGAAGGTCTCCCAAAAGCTCCATGAAGCAAGTATCATTATTATCCCCAGTATACAGGGCTGTTTGGTCCTGGGGCCCTGGTGGGTGACAGCAGCCAGAGCTCCAGGCAGAGATACAGATGCTGGCAGCTGGGATGGTAGCCTTGGAAGATGGGTGGGGTTCAATATGGCATCCACACACCTGCAGGGAGATGGGCCTGCAGCTTGTCTGTTGTGTTTGGTTGTGTACACGAGCGGGAGACAGGGAGAGCAGAATTGGTGCGTACTGAGACTTACTGTTTGTAAAACCAGCTCCCCAACTCTCATTACAGCCCCAGGAGAAAAGGTGTCTTAATTAATGTCTCCATTGCATGGATGAGTAAACTGAGGCTCAGAATGATGTATCATGCCCAAGTCATACCCAGATGGTAAACGACAGTGTGGAAATTCAAACCCAGGTGGGTCTGACTCCAGGGAGGAAATAGAAGGGGGACACCTGAGATGCACATAAAAAGAGAGGCCACTGAGCAGTTGAAGGGCCTTTAGTGCCAAGAGGGCCGCTAAGGATTCTGAACCCGTGACACAACCGGGACTGGGGTTTCTGAGGTCCTGCCAACAGTGACAGGAGAACTGAAGCGGGGCCTGGGGAAGGCAGAGGCGCTTTCATTTGAGATGCTTTTGATTAGCTCAAGCTTCCCCATGGTCCTGTTCTGCCCCTAAGTGGTGGCTCCGCAGAACTGATTCCTGCAAACAAGTGCGTTCAGAGGACATCTGTCCAGCGCCTCAAACTTGAACACAATTCAGAATCACCCAGGGGGGTTGTCAACTCATGGGGATTCTGACTTCGCAGATCAAGAATGGGCCCAAGAACAGGCCTGTCTAGAAAGTGTTCAAATGATGGTCTGGAGACCACACTTTGAGAACCACAGACTTAGTAGCTTTCAAGTGACAGTCCAGTCAGGTTGCCTGCAGGAAAAAGGGGGTATGGCGGGGGTGGGGGGGTACTCCCTTTAAAGGGAGACACCAGAAGCAAGCTTTTGAGGGTACTGGACTCAGAGGAGACAGCTTCCCGGGGAGCAGCGGTGTTGGGATATCAGTGGAAAGGCTGCCTTGGTTTCCTATGTCCCGTGATAGGTCATCTATAATGAGAAAACTTTTTTATGAAACAAAGATGGAGGCAGAAATGAAGGCACACAGAGACAGACAGGCAGAGAGAAGAGGAAGATACACATTATCGAACTTGTTTAATTATTCATCCTGGTTGTTCCCACTAGTCTCAGGAGGCGAACCTGGGACCCTGGGATGTATGTGGACCAGGAGGAAAGAAGAACATTTTTTGTTACTGTTATAAGCATGCGGCATATCTCAATTCAGTATGTCCGCTCATCTCTGAGGTAAATTCTGTACCCTTCCTGCACGGGCTGAGTTGTCTCTCCAGGTTTCACATTTGAAGTCCTAACATCAGCGTGTGACAGCATGTGGAGGCCGGGTCTTTGAGAAGCCATTAGTTAAAAGGAGGTCTTTAGGGCAGGCCCGCATTCAGCATGACCAGAGAGCACCTGAAAACCCAGGGGGAGCACAGTTGTCTACACACCGAGAGGCCCCGGCAGCAGCCGCGCCTGCTGGCACCCAGATCTCAGACTCCTCATCTCCAGAACTGAGAAAACTCATTTCTGTCATTTCAGTCACCCTGTTTGTGGCACCTTGCTGTGACAGTCCCAGGAAACTAATACGCGCCCATTCTGCAGATAAAGACATTGAGGCACACAGTTTAAATAATGTGACCAATCACAACGCAAACCCAAGTTTCCTGACTCCACATGTCCCCACCAGTGATTTTCCTCTGGCCCAAATCAACCTCGGCCTCCCTCTGCCTGAGGCCCCCAAGACCTTCAGAAGGAAGCTTTTCAAAGCCAGTTGAGACATCGTGACATGCCATCCCTCAATACTTCAACATGTGCTGTCACCGAACAGAGGCAGGATGGACCCCAATCATTGACATAGCAAGTGGGGAACCTAGGTGATCATGATGACTGGGGTCCTCTCTCTGCTTTGGTTTAGTCACTGATCAGCTGCCTGCTGATCAGCTTGAGTTCTGGACTACGTGGCAGCTGCCGAATCTGACTGAGCACGTTATAAATTTCACCAGCCTAAACTGGAAGTCTCTTTTGTGAGTGTGTGCGCACGCCGACTTTATAACTATTTGATAATCAGTGCTTGCTTCTCGTCCACACTGACTGACTGTGGAGTTTTGAAAGTGGTGACAGCTGTTTAGGTAACCAACATATAAAGCTTGTTTAGAGACTCTTCTTCCTCATTCTGTTCTCTGGACACCTGCACACAATACGGTCTGGGATGTCCCTTCTTCCTTTGGCCCCAACAGCATTGTTGAGCCTGGTATCAACGTGCCTGCACATCTGGAAGGCCCATCTCCTCAGGGCAAATTCCCAGGTCTCTTTGAGCACTTGAGGGGTCCACTCCTTGAAGCCCGCTCCATGGACGCACTTGTGAACATTGAATGTTCTCTGGTCACAACATCAATGATGGCAGAACGGCCCTTCTTAGGGGCCATTCTGCTGGGCCCAGATGGGCGGGAAGGTGGAAATTTCAACAGCAGGCATTTAGGGACAGAGTCTTCCTTCATGCGATTAATCACACCTGTAAATCATACACTTTCACCATGGAAGGTTCTAGGGATTATGGTTATAACCATCTTGGCAGGGGGGTGCATTTTTCTATCCACCGCACTCAAAATATACAAAAATAATATCAATTCTACATGTAAACCATATCAAACTTATTAATGAGGTACTTCACATTCTTTTTTGGTACCAAGGCTTTAAAATTCAGTGTGACTTCACTCTTAACAGCAGATCTCAATTTGGACTAGGCACACTCCATGTTCTCTGTAGCCACGCGTGGTCAGCGGCTACTATGGCGACTGTATTGGGTGATGCAATTCTAGATTACAGGAAAAGAGACAAACTAAAAACAAGCAGTCAGTTGATTTTCTTTAAAAAATAATGCCATGATAGAAGACATTTTGGGTGCAACTAAGAATACTTGCCTGAAGACTATAGATGATTGAAGACTATAGATGTTAATTTGCTCCGGTAGGCTGCTGGCTTTGGGGTGAAACAGGAGAATATTGTGACTTTGAGGAGATCAGTGTTGCTGTGATCTCTCCATAGATAATAGGGTTGACAAAGATGTAGGTTGTTAGAGACCCACCCCCAACTTCTGACCTACGGAACTGTAATATAATAAATTGTGTTGGTTTTTTTTTTAAGAGAAGGAGAAACACTTATTTTTATTTAATCGTTCATTTTGGTTGTTCCTGGCCCCATTTCTCGAATCTGGGTCCCCAGGGATGTATGTGGACTATACCTGGTGGCCTTACCTGCTAGATTGCCAGAGCGCGCCATGTGTGTTGTGTTAAAACACTGAACTTACACAGCAGCACGTGAAACTGTTACACTTGGTTACGTAATTGTTGTTAGTTAATACTGATAAGTTAGTAATAATTGATTCCTAAAATTAGTTTCATATGTCTCACATTTTAGTGTAAACCACTAGAAATTTACAAATTACATTTGTGACTCACATTTGGGATAAATTTTATTTCTATTGAATAGTGCTGACCACACATTCACACACACCACCTTTTTTCACCCATGACATTGACTTTTTGAGGACACTGGACTAATTATAGAATGATCTCCATTCTGGATTTGTCATATTGCTTCATCATGATGCTATTTAACTTATTCTTCTACATTTCATGTTTCCTAAAATCTGGAAGTTCATTCAAGAGACTTAATTCGATTTGGGTTCAGCATGTGGGGGCAAGTGTGTTTCAAAGGTGGTGCTGTGAGATCATACTGCATCACACAGATGGCTCATAATGTTGAAATGTCTGATTATAAATGATGGTAAGTTTGATCACTAGTTAAGGTGGTGTGATGAGTTGAATTGTGTCCCCCAAAAAGTTTTGTTTAAACCTTAACTCCCAGTACTGTGCATATGACTTTATTCGGAAATAGATTTTTGCAGATGTAATCAGTTAAAATGAGATCATCCTAGGGATGAGGGTAGATCCTAATCCAATGACAGGTGTCTTTATAAGAGGGATGTTTGGGCATAAACACACAGAGACACACAGGGAGAATGCCATGTGATGTCACAGGCAGATGTAGGAGTGGCGTGTCTAAGGGCAAGGAATGCTAGCAGTTGTTGGCAACCAATAGAAACGAAAGGGAGGCATGGAATTAATTCTTCTCGGAGGATCTAGAAGGAATCAACCTTACTGACAGCTCAATTTCAGACTTTTAGCCTCCAAAACTGTGAGAGAATGCATTTCTATTATTTTAAACCACCCAGTTTCATTTGTGAGACAGCCAGAGAAAATAAACACAGTGACTACCAGATCTTCTTGATGTAAGGGTTTACTTCTCCCACAACAATTAAAGGGATGGAGGTGTGCCCTAGTGGAGCAGAGGTTGGGTACAGGCCACATGCATCCCAAGGACCCAAGTTCTCATCCCAGTGCTGGCGAGAACAACTAAATAAAATATAAGTAATATTCTTCTGCCTCTTTCTTGTCTTCTCGCCTGCCTACTCTCATTCATTCCTACCTGCACTTTGTCTAAAAAAACAAAAAAGTAAAGAGAAGTAATGGGGCATTACTTGGGCATTGTGCCAATGTTCTGTAGCCCCTGGGACCTGGCATCTAGCAGAGCAGAGGGCCAGGAATTGCTCAAAGATGGATAAAGACTGATGGGTCATGCCGAAACGGTGAGAGTTAGCTTGAAGCTAGACTTCCATTGACGAAGTATGGAACATTTTTAATATCAAAAAGAAAAATCGATAGTTGATTATAAAATATTCTTTTAAAAATTATGAGTTTGGCACACCCTGGTAGAGTAGTGATTAGGTCTGCTGCCTCTGGCCAAGCGCAGTCCACATACATCCCAAGAATGGGATTAGCTTCCTAAGGTCAGGAGGAACAACCAAGATGTGCAACTAAAATGAAAATAAATGAAAGATACTTCTTCTCTCTTCTGCCTGCTTGCCTGCTTGCCTTCATTCCTGCCTGCACTTTCTTGTAAAAAAAAAAAATATATATATATATATATATCCAGTGCCCATCCTGGTGAAGCAGCAGTTTGGTCAACCACCTTTAACCAAGATTGCAGTCCACATACATCCCAAGGAACTGAGTTCTTGTCCTGGATTCACATAAGATGTTTTGAGCATTCAGTGACTGTACCTATTCTTAATTATTTCATTGGGGTCTGCAGAATTTTTATTTGTATTCTAGCAGTCCTCTGACATTTTTTTTAAGTTGGATTCTTCTTTCTTTCTCTTTATGTTACTATTGCAATGAACTCATGGATTTTTTTAAAGGCTCAGGCAGGAATGAATGCAAGTAGAAGCAGTCAGGAAGGAAGGGAGACGAGGAAGAAGCACTTTATTTATTTAGTTGTTCATCTTGGTTGCTTCCCACAACCCTGGGATGCAAACCTGAGTCCTTGGGATGTATGTGGACTGTGCTCAGCCCAAAGAGGCTGACTTATTCATTAGTCCACCAGGGTTTAACTTTTCTCAGGAACTGTCAAGAAGCTTTTCCAAGTGATTTTACCATTTTCATTCCCAACAGCAATGTTTTAAAGTTCCAGTTGATTTATACCTTCAAAACAATACTTGTTATGGTCTTTGTTTTTATTTCAGTTATTCTAAAAGGTCTGCAGTAAGATTGCATTGTGGTTTAATTGGCATTTCCGTAATGACTAATGAGGTTTTGTTTTGAGTATCTTTTTGCGTCTTATTTACCATACTCATTCTCCATTGGTGAAGTGTCAGTTCAGATCTTTTTGCATTTTTCATTGAGCTGTTGCTTTTCGATTAAGTTTAAAGAGTTCTCAGTATATTCTGAATGCAAATAGTTTGTTTGTTATGTAATCTGCAAATAGTCTTCTTCCAGCCTTTTGCTTGCCTTTTCATTCTGTTAACATTGTCTTCATAGAGCAGAAATCATTAAATGTGACCAAGTTCTATTTATCAAATTTTAAACAGATCATGCTTTGTTTTTGTTTTTTTATTTTATTTTATTTTTTTATATACCCTTGTCTGATACAAGGTCACAAACATTTTCTCCAATTCTAATTGCTTTATAATTTTAGGTTTTAATTGGAGGTCTATGATCCCTTTTGAGTTCATTTATTCCCAGTGCCAAGTATGGATCTAAGTTCATTTTTCTACATGTCCACTAGTTCAAGCTTCATGTTGAAAGTACTATCCTTTCTTCAGTGGCTTGCCTTTGCACCTTTGTCAAAAATCAATTGACCACAATGTGTTGGTCTATTCTAGATTATATTATGTGCCATTGGTCTGCTTTTCTCTCTTGATGCCAATTCCACGCTATCTTGATTAATGACAGTTAACAGGTCTTAAAACTTGTGTAATTCTTCCAACTTTGTTCTTCTTTTACAAAGTGGTTTCAGATATTATAGATCTGTTGATTTCTATATGATATTTTTAAGCTTGAATTTTAAAAAGCCAGCTAGGATTTTTATTGATATTGATCCACACAGACAAATTTGGAGAGAAATGACATGTTTAAAATATTGAGTTTTCCAATCCAGAAATACAGTCTCTCTGCATTTATTTAGGTCTTCTCTAATTCAAATCCGTATTTTTCAGTGTACTTGTCTTGTATATACTTCGTCATATTTATTCCTCAAGTGTTTTATATTTCTGTTATTATAAATCATTTTGCTTTTGTTCTCTTCTATTTCCTTTTGTTCACCGCTAGTATAGAAATAAAATCAATTTTTGTATATTGATCTCGTATATATAACCTTGCTAAGCTCACTTATTAATTCCAATAATTTTCTAAACATTTCATAATATTTTTCTAAGTAGACCGATAACTTTATGGCTTTAACAAATAAATAATTTTATTTCCATTTAATCTGTATGTGTTTGTTTTTGTTTTTTTTTTCTTCTTGCGTTATTACCCTAGATAGGACCTCAATTCAATGTCAAATAGAGCACACATCTTTCTGGAACTTAGGGAGAAAGCATTTAGTCCTTCACCAGTGAGTATAAGGTTAGAATGCTTTTTATCAGGCTGAGAATTTCCCTTCTATTCCTAGTTTTCTGAGCATTATTATCCAGAATGTTAGGCTTTATCAAAGGCTTTTTGTCATCTACGTAAATGATGATAATTTTTTAAAAATCTACTTGTATGGTGAACTGCATTAGGTAATATTCTGATGGTAAAACAACCTTACATCCTGTGATAAATTTAATTTGGTCATGAGCTAGTATGGTTTTTATATATTTTGAATTTATTTTGCTGAAATTTTAATGAAAATCTTACAGCCATGTCCATGAAAATAGTGACTATAGTTTTATTGTAATGTCAACTTCTGTTTGGGTTATCAGTGTAACTCTGGCCTCACAGAATTAGTTGAGAGTATCTCCTCACGAATGTTTGGAAATGTCATATCTTTTGCTCTAAATGTGAAATCCCATAATCAATGTTATTTTGCTTGAAGTAGTCAATTACGGGTGATTTTTTTTCTGGGTTCAGCTCTATGGACCATTTTTGTTTTGCCTTGCTTGTTGCATGTCTGGAAACTTCTTGAGCTTTGTTCTAGGAAACAGTTAAATGATTTAAAAACAGTTTGATACTTTCAGGTTTTGCTTTAGAACTTTGTGGGCACATTCTAGCACCCTGCATTGTAGCCTGGAAACTCAAAATAATCAGATGGGACAATCATAGGACTCGCTCTTTTTTATTTTTATTTTGTTCTGTTTTCCAGGCATCACTGACCTTCATGGTCTAATGCCCAATGTCTTTAGAGCTTTCGCTTGAAATGTTTGTCAAAGTTTTTGGTTATTTCAGTCAGGAGTGTAAATCCAGTCTATCTTGGCCAAGACTCTGTGTGTGTGTGTGTGTGTGTGTGTGTGTGTGTGCGCGTGTGCGTGTGTGTGTGAATCTTACTTTTTCTTACATTCAGCAAAAATGTGGAAGAACGAAAGAGAAAGTTACCATTGCTTGGGGGTGCTAAACGAGCATGGGTTTATTCAATCAACAAATACATATTGAATATCTTAGTATCATCTCTTAGTTTCATGCTCAATATTCTTCCAACTTTCTTTTGAGTAGTGACATGCTAAGCCACTGGTAATGTATCTTCATGATCTAAACTTATACTGGCCACTGTTACAGACCCTAGCTACATATAGCTACTGAGCCCTTGAAATGTGGCTAGTCTGAATTGAGATGTGCTGCCAGTATAAAATGCACAGCAGATTTAGAAGATTTAATACTCCCAAAATGTAAATTACTTCCTCAACCACTTGTTTACTGATTGTATGTCAAAGTGATAGTATTTTGAATATATCAGGTTAAATAAAATATATTATTAAAAGTCGTATTGCCTCTTTGTTATTCGTGTGACTACTAGAATATTTTTATTATATATGTGTCATATGTAGTCAATTGATATTTGACAAGGGAGTCCAGAATGTTCAATGGAATAAAAACATTTTCTTCCATAAGTGGTTCTGGGAAAATTAGATATTCACATGTAAAAAGACAGAACTAGACTCCTATCTTACACTACTCACAAAAATTAATTTGCAATGAATTAGAGACTTAAATGTAAGCCAGGAAATAAAACTCCTATGGAAAACAAAGGGAAAAAGCTCCTTGACATGGGTCTAGGCAATGATTTTTTGGATATAATCCTTAAAGCATAAGCAACAAAATAAAAAGTAAACATGTGAGACTACAACAAACTAAAAAGCTTCTCACACAAAATAAATGACTGACAAAATGAAAATGCAATCTATGAAATAGGAAAAATATTTGCAAATTACATATTTGAGGAGGGGTTAAGATCCAAAGTATATAAAGAAATATACAATCAGTAGCAAAAACAAAATCAATTTAAAAATGGACAAAGGATCTGAGCAGACATTTTCCCAAAGATATGAGTGGGAAACAGAAATGTGAAAAAGTGCCCAAGATCATGCGTCATCAGAGAAATGCAAGTCAAAGCCACAATGACATCACACTTGTTAGAAAGGCCTTTGCCAAAAAAAAAAAAAAAAAGTGATAAAAAATGCTGATGAGAATGTGCAGATAAAAGAACCCTGTGCAGTGTTGATATGAATGCAAATTGGTACAGCCAATATAAAAACAGCATATAAGTTCCTCAAAAAATTATAAATAGAACTATCATATGATCTAGCAATTCTACTTCCTGTTCAAAACAGCATTGTTTAAAGAGGTCAAGACATGGAAACAACCTATGTGTCCACTGATAGATGAATGGATAAAGAAGATGTGATTAGCACACCCTGGTGGAGTACCCGTTCAGTCTACCACCTCTGGCTGAGCACAGTCCATGTACATCCCAGAGACCTGGGTTCACACCTCCATGCCTGGGGGAACAACCAACTGAGATAAGCAACCAAATAAAAATAAACAAAATGGTTCTTCCTTCTCTCTCTTCCTGCCTGCTTGCCTACTTACCTTCATTCCTGCCTGCACCTTTCCTTAAAAAAAAAAAAGTGAGATATCTATGTCTATTACACATAATACATACAATTCTGTCATGAAAAGGAAACTTGCAACAACTTGGATAAAACCTAAGAACATTAGGTTAAGTGAAACTGGACAATGACAAATACAGTACATCACTTATATGTGGAATCTAAAATCAAAACCTAAGTTTGTTGGGAAAGTCTTAAAGATATTTTAGTGTCAAAGTCAAGTGGTATTGAAGGGGAGAGTTCTGTTTGCAATGTGCAACGTGAAAGCAGGAAAGAAAGAAGAAAGAAAACAAATACAAAGCTACATAGTTAAAATGGGAAATGTGATGGAAATTCAGACAAGAAAAGTGTGACTTGGAACAGCAAAGTTTTCTCAGGTACAGTCCGTAATTACACAAAATTCCCCCATTCCTTCCAGCTTATAGGAGCAGATCATTTTTTCCAACTGACAGGAGAGGTATCTACATTCCAAAGAGATGCTTGACTCGAAGCTAAATACAGAATCAACCAGCCCCTTCATCCAGCTTCTTGTCTGGAACTCAGGAACCCCAAAGTTTTCTGAGTCAAATTACCAGGCATTCTCCCCATTATTCCCATCAAACTCTGCTTGGAAAACTATCCTCAATTTTGTCAGTTTTTCTGAGTCCCAGTGTTCACCTTTTAGAATAACAAATAGGCTGGGTGGTGAACTATTTGCGAACCCCCAACTTTTCAACAGATCTATGAGGCAAGGGGCTTGCTGCTGCTAGAACTTCCTCTGGCAGCCAAACCCTCGGAGGAAGAGGAATGCAGAGTAGAGATGAACTGCTCCCCTGACCTAGGTAATCAGGGGCGTAGGAAAGGGAAGACCCCAGGAGCACGTCAACTGCTCCCCAGGCCTCTAGCATGCCCACTCTAAGCAGAGGTGTGCTTTCAGCTGGTACCCAGCTTCCGCCTTCAGACTCACCTGGGGGCCATGGGAGGGGCTTTTTTACGTGTCAGCCAGGCATTGGCTTCAGACCCCCAGTCGTGCTCACATCGTTCCGGCCCATAAATCCTCTCCACCCTAAAGGAAATTCTCCTAGGGGCCTGGGGCTCCGCCTCTTGCAGTTGGGCTCCCCTGCCCGACTCCTCCTTTCCAGGACCTAAGGGATCTCTCTTGCACTTTTGCTTCCTCTCCTGTGCCCTGCCTGATTACAGAGGAATTAGGCCCTGCTCTTTACTGTTACCTATTTCTTTTTCTCTAGAGAACCAACTAATTTTTCTTCCAGAGAACCAACTAACTTTTCCTCGTCATGGTTTTCTAAAAATATATAATCATAATAATCTTCATCATCATAATAAGGCGCACCCCTGTGACTCAGGTGGCTGAGGGACAGGGCTTGTAAAGCCTAAGGACCCAGGTTCCTAACCTGGGGCTAGGGGTAATTAATAATAATGAAAGAGGGAATTGGAAGAAAAAAAACTTTTTACTTACTGGGTTACTCTTAGCTCACAAGCCAGCCTTGGGCCCCCAAAACAGGAAAGTTCAGAACAATATATTATGGCTGCAGAACGTTCCACTGGTCACAGAACCCACTAGGCAATCAGTCTTGAGATAACTGCACGGTCCAGTTTGTGCACAAACCCCAACACACCCGGGGGCTCAAGGATAATTGCCAACCATTCTGTTCCTGGCGCCTCGCCAGCTGAACTGGACATGCAAAATGAAAACTTTAGATAAAGGAAATTTTTTAAGCACATTACTATGGAAACACATAACAACCATAGTTATAAATTATCAGCTGCCTTTGTTCCCTGCGCCTCTCTGTGAGTCTGTATAAACCCTGAGTTGCTTACACAGATCGCTGTATGATTTGGGTGATCACCCCATGCAGTCACCGGCAGGAATAAATCTCCTCTTAAAATTCTGGCACGTCTCTTTGATCTCTTTGGTTACTTTGTAACAATAATAGTAATAAATCCCCTATATACACTTCTTATTGCTTGAACCAAAAGAGGTTTGTAATTTTTAACTAAAAGAATACTTATTGCAGTATGAATGCCACATACCAGCAAAGATAACCACTCAGTGCCCGGGGATTTTGGAGCCTGCTAAGTACAGTAAAGGTTGAGAACAACCCAGTGTCCAGCATCTCGGTTTCCTGCTTATTCTGAGGAAATCCCCACTGACAGTTCAGCGCAAAAGTTCAAAGAGGTTTTTTTTTTCACTCCCATTTCCAAAACAAGGGGCTTAGCCAATCAGATGCTTCCACCCACCTCTTTGAACTGGTGCAAACCATGCAAGGAAGCAGGGACAGTGAAGTATTCACCCTGTAGATAGGGTGGCAGCAACATCCCATAGTGGCCACAAAGCACCTGCCCTCCAGTGGCATGGTCTTGTGATGGCGCTGGCTGCTGTGTGATTTCTGAGTCAAGTTGTCCCATAAGCTAATCAATACCCTTCCATTAGATTCTTTTTCTGCTAGAGTCAGAGCCTGTTCCTGCTCTTTGCAACTGTGAAGTGACTGGTACAATCTTTGAAGGGTTTGGACAGGGGAAGGTGATATGATTTGATTGCACTTTAAAGAGACCCTGCTGGATTCCGTGTGGTCAAAAGGCTGGAGCACAGCTAAGGCAAATGTGAATAGACCAGTTAGACAGTGTTGGGCTCCTTGGGCTAGGATGGTGCAATTTTGGAACTGAAATCAAATTGACTTGATGATGTAGTGGATGTTGGAGAAGTAGTTGGGAGGAGTCATAATGACACACCCATTTTGTCTTGTGTGTTTGTTTCCCCCATCCCAGGTTGCAAACCCAGGTCCTTGGGTTTTTTAATGGTCTGCACCTTAGCCACCTCAGCTGCCTGAGCCACAAGGGTGCACCCCATTCTGTCTTATAAATGGATGATGTGCTAGATTGATTGCAAAAATGGCCCCATTTCTCTCTCTTTCCCTTTGCAATGTGACTTTGTGTCTCCTTCCATCAAAAGACAGAGCCTATTTCCAAATTCTTTCAAAAAGGCAGGGCTTGAGACTTGTTTGGTCAACAAAGTATAGTGGAAGTGAGAGTATATCACTTCCAAGTCAGAACCTCACAAGGCCCTGCAGGTTTTCACTTGCTTTCCTGGACCCCTACAGTCACTATGGAAAGAAGCCTGGACTGGCCTGCTGGATGATCGTTCTGCACCAGCCAACTTCCAGCCAAGCCAGCATCTGATTGCCAAAGCCTGAGTATGCCTAGCCAAGACATGCTGAGTCCGGCCAACTTATAATCTCATGAGAAATAATAAATGGTTAATGCTTTATGCCATTAAGTTCTGCGATGGTTTGTTATATAGCAAGAGCTGATGCGATGAGAGAGACAGACTGACATTCCAACCATGCCCACTGCTCTTTGGCCTTTTAAGTGTCCCTGGCTAACCTGGATTTCTGTTGTCTGCCCACAAGTTTGGTCTTTCCTGTCCCCGGGCTGGCTACAGTACACTCGAACTCACTCTGCAGTTTCAGTGCTCTCTCGGGCATCCCAGCTGCCCCGTGCCAGCCCCTGGACTCCTGAGGCCTTAGAAGTCTGCATTTACCCCAGAGTCCCTGGACTCGACAGCCCTATTTTGGACCTTTGAAGTTTACTTTAGTTGGGTTGTATGCCAAGGTGAGAACTGATCCACGATGCTGCCTGACCTATGATTCTCAGAATCAGAAGACATCCTAACCCTGAGAGCCCCACTCGAGAGAGAGCAGGTCCCAGCACAGAGCAGCTGGGGGATCCCATGGTCTCATGACATTCCCTGTGGTCCTCTGGAGCTTCTGTAACAACCTGAGCTTCCTACTACCTCTCTGGCAGGATGGCTTTTGCGTTTCTGTCCCCAGTACTCAACACTGGCCCCTGGGGAGGGCCAGGCCCTGTTCAAGGCTCAGCCTCTGCGGGTTCCCTGGGGTCAGAACCCATCTCTTGCTACCAGTTCAAAGGCCCCCAGGTAGCCAGGCCTGGAGTTGGAGGGCTGGGGACTGACCCAGGACCTCTGTTTTGCCATAAAGATGCATCAAAAGACAGCAAGAAGGACATATCCTTAGATAAAACCCCACCAACTGAGAGATACTGTTCACACCTCCACTTTTGCAGGCTGAAGGCATCTAGGCCTGGTGGAGACTGATGCTTTTCTCTTTCTATTGTGAACTATTCCCAGCATCAAAATAGTGGGAGATATTCTGCAAAGTATATGCATGGCTCAGACTGGGGAGACAGAAGAGGGAAGGAGGAGAAAAGGGATCAAAGACTCTGCTCAAGAGCAGGGGAGAGCCTGCTTGTTTCTTCTTTCCTGTGGATTAGGAAGGGCCGCAGACAAAGCCAATGGCCCAGAATGCACAAAGACCCCACCCAACAGCCTCCTCAGAGAATGCCCATCCTACTGCAGTTGAAAAAAGGTGCCCACACCCACCTTGCCTATCACACTGTAGAGGTAGGTTGTCCTGGGCTTCCATCCAAACATGACAGCACATGTGGGGGTAAGGCCCTGACGTTGATCCAGAGTGTGGAGAGGCCTGTGCCTCTGTATCCACTACAGTCGCTCAGGGCTGCATCAGCTACCACTGTCCCAAGTGATAATATCCAAGGAAGGAGAGGGGGCAGCACTAGGGGAGTCCCAGAGGCTCCTCCTCTCTGCTGGGAACTTCAAACACAGGCCCTTGGGGGAGTCAAATGAGCAGCAATTCCAACAGGCAGGATATCAGCAGGATTCCCAGGAAAGACTCCATGGCTGGCAGCAAAGAACATGGGGAATAAAGGAGGGAAAGGGTTGAGGTAGGCCAGACCAGGAGGGCTAGAGGGAGGTTATTCCACAACTTGATACTCTGGGACTCTGTCCTAAACATGTGAAAATGGCCTTGGAGCCTGGGAATCTATTAATATCTTCTTGGATACTGAAGAGGGAGACACAGCACAGGTCCTTCCCTGAACCCTCCCCTGAAGAATATGCAGCAGAAAGAAGGGCAAAGCAGGAGAGCTGGGGCACCCTTGTCCCTGTTCTTTAGCCATCCAGGACCCAAACCCTGCTTTGGGACGTGTGGTGTCCCTGCCTGGACTGCCAGCTGGAGGGAGTGCAGCTGGCCATAGGGGCAGCAGTGAGCCCCATGGCTGGGATAACCTACAGCAACTGGCCAAGAACTTGCTTCAAAAATCCCACCCAAGATTATGCTAAGTGAAATAAGTCAAAAGAAGAAAGATAGATACCAGATGACCTCACTCATAGGTGGAATGTGAATTGACAAAACAAAGGGACAGATAAAACATAACCAACCCTGAAACATCCGCAACAGAACTGAGGTTCCCAAAAGGGAATGAGGCGAGCAGGTGCAAATGGTGGTGGAGCCCACTGGACAATGGGGAAGAACACTTGGTGATATGCTGGAGGGCATGGTGTGTTGAAATATATCTAAGAAATGGGGAATCTATACATAGGAAATTATTTTAATGTGTAGAATAATTACAACAAAAATATTTTTAAAAAATATCCCACCCAAGGAGGAAGCGCTATCACTCCATGTGGGGTCCTCAGGGTGGGAGAGGATGAGCTAGTCTCCAAGAAACATTCAGCCCAGTAGGCAGACCCCTAACTAACTCAACTAGGTTTCAGCACTAAAAAAGGGAGCCTATGCTATAATAATCTGCTCTCGGTGTGAGCTCCAAGCCTGGCCTCAGACTGCCCCCTCAACACTTCAGTCCTTCATCTATTAATCCAAGAGAGCAAAGAAGAGGACCACGTCTAGGGGAGACTTCAGTTTATCATGAAGTGTGTGACCTCAATTTCTTTTCTTTTGGTTTTGGCTTTTAAAGAGAAGGAAGGAAGAGAGAGGAGGAAGGTTGCTGTTTTTGTTTGCTTTGTTAGGAATGGAGAGAAAAAAGAAGTATATTTATTTGTTTTTGTTTTTTCATTCCAACCCCAGGTCATGAACCCGGGTCCTTGGGCTTTGCATGGTCCATACACCAGGATCTCAGTTCCTTGAGCCACAAGGATATGTCCCAGTGAGTTTGATTTGAGTATAGGCTCTTTTTTAAAAAAGAAAGGTACAGGTAGAAACGAAGGCGCGTTGAGTAGGCAGATAGGAAGTGAGAAGAGGAAGAAGCACTTTTATTTATCTTATTCAGTTGTTCACTGTCATTGCTCCCACCAGCCGCAAGACACAAACCCAGGACCTCAGAGTATATGTGGACTGTGCCCAACCCCTGCTCCACCAGGCCGTACCGGGTATAGACTCTTAATGTTTGAAAATTGCAATGTGCGGCCATTTGACCAATGTTTTCATGTAGCAGTGAACTGTTGCTTATTTGTTCTGAAATTGCAGGGCTCAGAGAGAACTTGTACCTTGGTCTGGTCTTACTGCATCATGAAGAAGGGTATGGAGAAGGGTCTTTGGGTACCAGTGCTCAAAATCTCATCCTCCTCTTCCAAAGGTCGGCTCCTGTCCCCATCTTGTCTCTTTGCTCGAAGCCCCCATCCTTCCCAAGACTTCAGCTGGAAATCCCAGTGTCACACCTACTTCCTCCCCCCCATTCCTCCATCAGTTCCACCTCCTAAATGCCTCTTGACCCTCCTCTCCATGCGCATGGCCACCCCCTTGATCCAGGCCCCCATTATCACTCACCCACACTGTGGCTATACCACTGTCACCCCTTGCTTTGAACCCCCAACCAATTCCTCCTCTGAGGAGAACATAAACAAGCCCCTCTGCATGGGGTTCCATCCTCCAAGCTCTCTTGCTTCAGCTGGGGCTCCAACACGGCCATGTCTCTCTTGCCTCCCAGGGCCTCTGCCTCTAGCTGTGTGCACTGTCCCTCCTCTCCGAACCTGCACTTTCGCTCTGCTAGGAAGGCCCCCTCAGCCAGGTCACCCTTTACCACCCCAGTTCACATTCCCAGCACTGTTGTGAGATCCTGAGGGCAGGGTCAGTTTCTGCCTCTTCTTTGGCCTCATCTTCGTGAAGAACCTAGAAGAAAACTTACAGATTCAAGAAGCTGCGTGAACTTCTAAGAGGATAAACAGGGTAAATCTGCTGTGTGTGGCAGAAGAGCTGAAGGCATAAGCAACAGCAGGTTACAGCAATCTATGAGACTTCAACTCCAAGAAATATGGAGTATACGTGGTAGATATACTTGTCCATTCCTTCCATTCAGTTCTGCTAAAAGCCCTAGACATCACATACAAACACAAGAAGACTCTGAGAATAGAGAGGAGGCAAGTCAGCTAGACTTGAGACCCAATGACATAGCAAGGTGTCCTCAGGGTCTCTCTGCCTCATCCATCCCAGGCCAGTGTGGAGAAGCTAGCCATCTGAACACCAATGAACAGAGACCCAAAAAGAAAAGTCTCTTCTCTCTTGTTAGAACACCATGATAGGTACTAGCCTAGCAAAACAGGAAATTTCTAGACGGGAGCCAGTCTACTCAAGCCAAACACAGGAATGAAGGCAAGTAGGCCGGCCAAGGCGAGAGGAAGAAGCATTTTTTATTTTATTTAGTTGTTCATTTTGATTGTTATCCCCAGACCCAGGTCTTGAACCCGGGTCCTTGGGCTTTATGTGACTTTTCCTGCCACAGTCACAGACTGAACACCTGAGCCATTGGAGTATGCCAAAATACAATAAAAGTGTTTCAGTTCAGTAAAGGGCTGAACAGAAGAATAGAGACAACTACAAGAATTAGTGGACTTGAAATGGAACAATAAAATTGCCCAATATGGACCAGAGAAAACAGACTGAACTAAAATGAGCTGGTCCTCTTAGGGACCTGTGGGGCTATAACAAAAGGTATAAAATTGCTGTCACTGAAGTTTCAGCTAGAGGAGAAAGGGGCTGCATCTGAAGAAAAGATTTAAAGAAATAGTGGTTGAAATGTTCCCAAATTTGAAAAAGACATAAAACTTACAGATTCAAGAAACTGCATGAACTTCTAATAGCACAAACTTAAAGAAATCCAAAGGAGACACAGTATAAGCAAACTTCTAAAAGCTAAAGACAAAAAAAAAGCCTTGAAAGCAAACAGTGAGAAAGAGGGCATTCCCCATAGGAGAAAAACCATGAGAGCATCAGGTGTGCCATCAGAAACCAGAAGCCAGAAGAGATGGCACCTGGTTTTTCAGTGATGAAAGGAAAGAACTGCCAACTCGGAATTCTTTATTAGGTGGTAACATCCTTCACAAATGAAGGGGAAATCAGACATGCACAGAGGAGGGAACTAGGAGAACTTGTTGTCAGCGCCTGTCCTTAGCACAGAGCTGGAAAAATGTTCTCTAAACAGAAAGGCAATGATAAAGGGAGGAAGGCGATAGCAACAGTAAAGGAGAAAAACGGAAAGCACAAAAATATGGGTAAATACAATAGACTTTCCAGCTCCTCTTGAGTTTTCAAAATTATGTTTGGAGTTAAAGCCACGTGATACAGTCCTCAGTGTACGTGCAGTAAATATCTTTAGGTGATTATATTGCACATGGAGGAAGATAATGAGACACACAGAAGGTAAGCTTCTACACTTCACTCAACTCGTAAAATGTTGATAGTGGCAGGCTATTATTTTAAAGATTTGAAATCACACAAGGTATGTCCTCTGACCACAACGGGATAATGAGGTAGAGACAAAGGTAGATATTGGGATGGAGATGGAGATGCAGATGATGTAGACAGAAATGTAGACAGGTAGTAATATAGCTAGACCAACCATGAAAAAAAAAAAAAAAAAAAAAAAACTACTCAAAGAGATGTACTCAAAACACCATAAATAAATCAAAATAGAAGAAAAAATTCATGTAACCCACAGTAACAAAAAAACAGAACAGAAAAAATTTTAAAAAGCAGTGATAGATTTATGCCCTAACATAACAACAACTACATTAAATATAAAGTAGTTAAGCATACCAATTCAAACAGAGAGACTGAAAGAAGAGATTAAAAGGCATGACTCTTGGTGCAGCTTGGTGGCCTAGCGGTCTAGTACACACTGGGAGCAGCCCACATACATCCCAAGGTCCCAGGTTCAAGACCCTCCTAGGTCGAGGGGAACAAGCAATGTGAACAATTTAATAAAAATAAAGTGCTTCTTCCACTTCTCTCTTCCTGCCTGCCTACTTGCCTTCATTTCTGCCTGTATCTCCTTTAAAAAAATAATAAAACATGACTCTACTATGGGCTCTCTGCATGAAATGGGATACACCTGTCACAACATATGCAGGTTGCAAGTAAAACAGATAGAACAGGTTTTACCATGCAAACATTAATCAAAACAAAACAAAAAAAAAGAGCAGAAGTGGCTATATTAATATTTGCTAAACAGACTTCATAGCAAAGAAAAGTACCAAGGACAGTATATAATGATAAACGATCAACCCACCAAGCGGACATAGCAATCCTAAATGTGTGTACAGAAAAGGACAGAGCTGCAAAATACATGAAGCAAAAATTAAAAGAATTAAAAGGAGAAAAAGAAAAATCCATTCTCATAGTCAAAGATTTTCAACTCTCTCAACAATTGATAGAACAACTAGTCAGAAAGTCAGCAAGGATGTAGAAGACCTCAGTAAGACCATCAAGAACAAGATCTAGTGCACCCTAGTGAGTAGCGGTTAAGTCAATCGACTCCAAAGGAGCACAGGCCACATACCCCTGGGTTCAAGTCCCAGGTCTGGAGGGAAACAGCCAGTGTAAACAACTAAATAAAAATGAAATAGTGTGCTTCTTCTTATCTCTTCCTGCCTGCCTGCCTACTCACCTTCATTCTTGTCTTCACCTTTCCTTTAAAAAAAAGATTTTAAAAACAAGACCTAATTGACATTTATAGAATATGCCACCCAACAATAGCAGGATACACATTCTTTTCAAGCACCCAGAAAACACATACCTAGATTAGCCATATCCTGGACCATAAAGCAAACCTCAACAATTTTTTTTACATAGAAAATATTTTTATTTGTGTAACAAAGACTAAGAAATGACATAATAAAGTTAACAGAGTCAATGTCATGATGCAAATAGGTTTGAAAAGCTATGGATGATAAGGGTAAAATTGGGTCCTTATTTATACCATACACAGAAATTAACTTAAAAGACTTAATCACTTTGTTCTAGCCAAATTTTCAATCAACAAACTTAAAAGAATTGAATCATACTGTGTTCTCTGACACATGGAATCAATAATAGAAAGGTAACAGGAAAATCTCCCAACACTTGAAAATTAAACCACAAATTTCAAGCTAATCCACAGGTCATAGAGGGCTCCCAGGGAAAAAATTTTAAATAGAGTGAACTCAATGAAAATATAACAGCAAATTTATGAGAAACCCCTAACATAGTGCTGAGAGAGACTTTGTATCACTAAATGCTTTAATTAGAAAAGAGAAACTAGGAAAGGGCAAATTAATCTCAAATCCAGAGAAATCAGGAAATAATAAAGACAAGGGCAGATGTTATTGAAATTGAAACAGGAAAACAATACACAAAAGTTATAAAGTAAAAAGGTGATTCCTTGAAAAGTCTGATAAAAATAGATAAACCTCTAGCAGGAGAGAGAAAAGAAAAAAGGAGAAAACACAAATTATCGATATCAGGAAAAGAAAACAAAGAGGTGCTATCACCACAGACACTGCAGACCTTAGAAGAATGATGAGACTATGAAGAAATCTACATGTATAGATTTGATGGTTCAGATGAAATGAAAATTTCCTCAAAAAACAAAAACTACCACAATTCACTCAATCTGAAGTAGATAATTTGAGAAACCCTTTAACTATTTTTTTAAAGGAAAGGTGCAGGCAGGAGTGAAGGCCAACAGAGACAGGCAAGAAGAGAAGAAGAAAGAAGCACTTTATTTTTATTTAATTGTTCATCTTGGGGCTTTCCCTGGCAGCCCGGGTCTTGAACAAGGGACCTTGGGATGTATGTGGACTACACCTCGTGTACTGAATCACTATAGACCATCAGGATGTCACCTTTCTAACTATTTTAAATATTAATAATTAAAATTAAATGAATAAATTTTAAAACTCCCCAAAAAGAAATTTCCAGACTCAGATGATTTCACTGGCAGAATTCTACCCCATGTTAAAAGAATTAGCATCAGTTCTAGAGAATCTCTTCCCCCCCAAAAAAAAATAGAGGAAAAAGGAACATTTCTGAATTCATTCTATGGAGCCACTATTACCCTAATGCCAAAAGCAGACAAAGAAATTACAAAAAAAGAAAATCAATATCCTTCAAGAATACGTATGCAGGGATGCACTCAAGTTGCTCAGGTGACTGGTACGCTGCTGTGCAGACCACGTCAAGCCCAAGGACCTGGTTCGGGGCGCAGAGTCAAGAGGAAAAAAAAATAAAATAAAATAACAACAAAATAAGGATGTTACTTCGTCTTCCTTCCTACGTGCTTCTTCCTCCTCTTCCTTCCTTTCTCTCTTAAAAAAAAATAGAGAGATGCAAGTATCTTTAATTAATCGACAATAATATACAATGTTTACATATTATATATATGTGAATATATAAATTATATGTGTATACTTCATTCCAAGTAAGGTGTTTTTCCAGGTATGAAAGGCTGGTTTCAAAGTCAATGTAATCCCTTAAATGAAAAAGTTAAAGGAGAAAAATGTAAATTAATATAGAAAATTATTTGGCAAAACCCAATATCCATTCAAGATAAAAAAACGCTCAGAAAATTAGGAGTAGAGGAAAATTTCCTTTATTAGATAAAGTGCATCCACAAAGAAATTATAGCTAACATCTTATGTAATGGTAAAGACAATGCTTTTCTACTAAGATGCGTGGAAAAGAGCAAAGAAGGAAATAAGACACACAGATTAAAAGAAAGAAATAAAACTCCATTTTCAGATTACATGACTACCTATGTAGAAAATTCCAATTCCAATACTTCTGGAAGTTGAGCAAGGTCATAGGATACAAGATCAAATATAAAAATCAATTATATTTTTATATACTAGCAATGGGCATGCGGAAAATGACATTTATTTAAAAACTGAAGACGCAAATAAAAAAGATATCCCATGGTCATGGATTGGAAGAATTAATATTGTTAAAATGTCCCTACTATCCAAACAAATCTACAGGTTCAATGTAATCCCCATCAAAATCCTAATGGTATTTTTCACATAGAAAAAAGCAATCATAAAATTTGTCTAGAACCACAAAAGACCCCAACAACCAAATCAACCTTACCTTAAGAAAGAAGGACAAAACTGGAGGCCTCATACTTCCTAGTTTCAAAAAATTTTGTATCATTCAAAATAATATGGCACTGGCACAGAAACGCATAGATCAGGGCATTGTCTAAGCAATCCACAAATAAACCCATGCATCCAGCCAAACACCCACTGAGATGGGCACCCAGAACACGCGTGGATAAAGTATAGTCTCTTTGATAAATGGTGTTTGGAAAATTGGATATCCACATGAAAAAGGGTGAAATCGGGTCCTTACTGATACTACATACAGAAATTAACTTAAACTGGATTAAACACTTAAATATAATGTAAGACCTGAAACCATAAAAACTCCTAGAAGAAAAAATAGGGCAAAAATTCCTTGATACTGGTTTTGGTAATGATTTTTTGGATATAACACAACAAGTAAAAGTAAACAAGTGGGAGTATATAAAACCAAAAAAAAAAAAAAAATTGTGCACAGCAAAAAAAAATAATCAACAAAATTAAAAGGCAACCCTCAAGAGAAAACATATGCAAATCATATACCTGATAAGAGGTTAATATTCAAAATACAGAGAGAGAGAGAGAGAGAGAGAGAGAGAGAGAGAGAGAGAGAGAGAGAGAGAGAGAGAGAGAGAGAAAGGAGTGGGAGGAAGGAGATCTTTAGGGACATGAAGCAGTTCTATATCTTTGTAGGGATGATAAACACATCTACAAAGTAGATTTAGGATAAAATTTTGTATAACTATAAATACATTATAGCAATGTCAGTTTCTCATTTTCCATACTAGGTTCTAGTTATATAACACGCAACCTTTAGAGGAAACCTGAGGGATACAGGATAGAAGAGAACTCTGTGCTATCTTTGCAACTCTCTGAGTCTATAATAATTTCAAAATAAGTGGTTTTCGAAAAATTAATATACAAAAACTCATAGTGGTGAGAACCTGGGTTATAATGGATTGAGTTTAAATTCTGGAAGGAGAAAAGAGTGAGCACATCTATTTAGTATCTGGAGAGAAGGAGAAAGGAACCAGAACACACGTGACTTTCAGTTGTGGATTTCACTTGTGATTCACAAGGCTTCTTCCCTCCTGATGAGAGTAAGTAGCAGGCAGGTTGCAAAGACCAGACAGCTAGGGGCTTCCACCATGGGGTTATTCTCTTTCCAGAATGCAGCCAGCCCTCAGAGCTGATGTGAGCGCCTCTTCAATTAAGTCTCTAGACCAACTTCCTTGATCAGCGGGGACAAAAGTTCAGACGGGGCAGAAAATATCTCAATGTCACACAAATAGTTTATTGCACCAGCGTGGGGATGTGAATAATTGATTTCTGAGTGCAGACTGGAGGAGTTGGGGATGCAGTGGTGGGAGGGTAATAAGAAGGGGCACTAGGGGACTAATCGAGACTAGTTGAAATAGTCAAGATGACAGACAAGAGCTTTGGGACAAGATGACTCAGGACACAGAGATGTATCGCAAGGGGGCATATGAGACTAAGGGAGGTGTCTAGCATCACCCCCTTCTGACTAGTGCTAATTGGATGGGGTCACCATTTTACTGCGACATGGGAGGGAGCTCAGAATACTCACAAGAATCAAATTTTGAATGAGTGTGAGTTCCATTTCAGACCTGCTCAGCTTGAGGTCCCTGGGACACACCCAGGGGAAGTTGTTTAGGAAATGGGGCTCCTTGAGTCTGGAGCTCCCGATCTACATTGGTTAAGGGGAATAACCTTAGAACCAGGCAGAATGTCAGATTCCACCAGGCATAGGAAAAATGAAAAAAAAAAAAAAGCTGACTGGAACAGGTCGGAGAGGTTTACAAACCTTGAAACAGACCAAGTTGGAAAGAGGTGGCCAGAGAATCTGGTGAGGGGCTTATTAAAGTACCATTGATTCCTGCTGTCACATTAAGGGAGTAGCTCAAAAAGCAAGAGTCATGGCCAGCCCCTAAATACATACAACAAATCAAAAGCGAATGATTCTTGGGTCTGTTCAGTGACTCCACAGTCTCCCACTGTCCCAGACAGAAGGAGGCCCCCACTTTGGCACCTTTGCTATAGAAATTCTGGAGTTGTACCATTTCTTCCCACATCCAGCAAGGAACTATGATTCAAGGCTAGGCAAACTGGCACCAAAACCTTTGGGCTCGTCCAAGTTCACTGCCCCCAAGCCCCAAGTCTGCATTTGCAGACCTATTTGCATTCTAATTTGCACTGATTTGCAAATCCAGGCTTCCTCATTAAAGAGCCAGTGCTTCTTTTCGTACCATTCTGTCTCTTCACCCATACCCATAAGAAAGGTGGGCTTTACTGATGAAAAAGAAGGGACCGCTGTAGAGTCCCTAAGCTTCTCTATTCACTCAAATTCTGTTTACGAGGATCCAAAATTCAGGTCTGGAACCACAGGCCCCTCAACGGCTGGAGCTGCGTCCTGCTCCCCCTACCTCCATTCCCTGGCACAGACCAGAGGCAGAGAGGGGCACAGCCCATCCCCCACCCGACAGCACCCAAATGGAAGCTGTCAGAGGAAAGAAAGTATTGGGGTGTGAGGATTGTGCACTCAGCCAGGACCCAGCTGCCTCGCCAGGGGTCAGGCAAGCAGAACTTGCAACTCAGAGTGACCTGTTTGTGAGGCACATGGCTATTTAATAAAGGATTTTCTCATGGGTAAAGGATGAGACCTGCTCCTTGACTTTGAAGGAAATAAAAGTTTCAGAGAGTCACGTTTTGGGGACTGATACGCCTTGGTTTGCATGCCCCCTGCCTGCCCGGGAGACTCCAGCATGAGGGGAAGCCTTCGGGTGGGGAGACGCCTCCTCATCAAAGTGCTTCCACATCCACTCTGCCAGAACCAGACATTCCAGGTGAGAGGCCGCCTGGAGGGTACCGGACCCGTGTTTCAGGGCAGATAAAAATGGAGACCAGGTGACCCCTTGGCTCCTCCCTTTGGGTCTAATTAACCCGTACTCGGCCACACTGCACATGGGGGTGGGCTCCTGCTGCTGTAAGATCAAAGTCACTCAGCAGCTGGTGCATCCCAGGCTGACCACGGGTCCTCTGCACAGTCTCTCCTGAGCACTGCAGTCTTCTGCTGTGACGACTGCTCTGGAACCAAAGCCCCCATTCCATCCTCCGGGAACATTCAGAACTCCAGGCACTAGACTGTCACGTTCCAAAGACGGGGTGTGCTCTCTGAGCAGAACAGGCAGCCTGACTGTGTGAACCCACCTCCCAGAGGGTCTTCACCACCCTCCTCTCCTCCTATCCCTGATGGCGTGTGGTCCCGCCTACAATGACAAATTGGCCATGAAATCAGTAGGCTGTCACAGGAGAGTCGTGCCTTCCAGGACCAGCCCATAAAGGTCCTGCCATTTCTGCCTGGCTCTGGAATCCTCATCCTGGGGGAAGCCTGGACACTTCAAGCAGCCCCACGGAGGGCCCGTGAGATCTGGCCACTGCCCAATGCATCAGCGCTCCCTCGCCGGTGTGCAGCGACTGCTGGGTCATGAAATGAATGTGCATTGAATTTTCTAAGAAGCTGCCCAACAGCGGTCCACGGGGGTTGTCCATGTTATCCTTAGATCTACATCACATGCCAGTTCTGGTTACTTTTTTCTAAAGTCCCTCTCACCAAAGAGAAATCAGATGGCCTCTGAGGACACACGGAGCAGGAGCCCAGCTGCAACAGACTGTCACACCTTCCTGCCTCGTCCCTTGCTGTGTGAACTGACCACCGGGACATTGCCAGCATTCAAGTAAATCTCTGGTCCCTCCACAAGGTGGAGACCTGCTTCTCAATGGATTGCTGTGCAGGACCTTGGACATTATCCTGTCCCTTGGAACCAATAGAGCGTTTTCCCATATGCGCCCAGAGTTCCTCCAGACCTCACCAACCCATAGGCACAACTGAAGGTTCACTAATATGAACAGCACACATTTCCTGGGCTTTAATCCTCATCTACAGACCATCTGTGCCCCAGGGCTCCTCAAAGTGGCCCAGTATATTCTGCAAGTACCAGAGGTTTTCCACAGCTTTGCTAGCACAGGGAATGCTAAGAAACCCGAGTCCTTTAAAAGCCACTGGAGGGCAGCACCTCACCACTGCCGCACCCAGAGTATCTTGCCCATCAGTACTGTGGGCCCCCAGAAATGCCATCCACTCATGGTCCTGCACTCTGGGGTTGTCCACCCCGTACCATAGCATTTCTCTGTATTTTGCAAAAATGGGAGACATAGACCCCCTTTCCCAGGCCGGTGGGCTATCCACCCACTGCTGCAAAAGCCACCTCCTCCTTGGTGACTCTGGAAGGTTGTACTCCCTCATCCTCTTCCCAAAAAGCTGATTGACACAGGCGGACAAAAGCCAACCCTGCTTACTTCAAAGGGATACAGCTCTCTGGTCCATTTACTTCCCAGAACTCCCTGTGGTATCAGGCCATCTTCCCCAGCCCTGTCCTGTTTCTTTCCCTCCCTTTTATGCTTTTCCAAGAGCACACCTGCAATAAGTCACTGGTTCTACCATCCCCATTGCTGCCTCCTCCTCTGGGGAGAAAATAAACCTTTCTTCCCAACTCTGTCTGGAGCTCTGTCATACCTTACTTAAGCCCCAGAGCCTTATAACGACCCTTACGGAATCAGCTGCCATATCTGCCTGTAGCCCCTCTCTGCAAGCCTTGAGGACATTTTGTGGGCCAGGTAGAAATATAGATACACCACCGTTCCTCTCCACTCCCCTCCTCCTCACCCCACCCTTTCTCTCCCCGCAGGAGCCCACCCACCAGCCACCAAGAGTGACCCCCAACTCTGCCCCATGCAAATGACTTCAAGCAAAGCTGCCTTCCTGCTAGATCTCACCGGCTAGCACACCCACTCTGTAAGGCATATTCATTTGACTTTCATGTTCAATTACCATGAGGAATGCTCCTAGCCACTAGTGAGGACACCAGAACAATTACTGAAAAGCCAAGGAAGCTTAAGTTTACTTGCCTGGGCCCCTTCCAAAGTCCCGTCATTTTGTAGTCATGATTTTGTGTTCTGTCGACTAAAGGGGGCTCCCAACATAGATCAGCTTCAGGCCTCACAACCTTAACTCTCCCCTTGGAGAAACTGAGGCTCTGAATGGGGTCAGTGTGCCCCAAGATATAGACTTGATGAGCAACAGAAGCAGAAAAGTGACCCAGGGCTGCCTCTCCAGTTCTTTTCCTGTCTCCATCCTATGGTGCACCCCTGAAACTCTCCCAGGGCCCCCGAGGTCCAAGAGCCAGACCATGGCTTCCTGCAGCCCTGCAGGAAGCCTTCCCGACTACTTACCATCAATGCCTCCCTCCGCTCTGGCGCATAGATGTGGGAGCACGACAGGCCAGAGTGTGCACAGTCAGAGAATTATTCATTACTTTTTTTTTATGTGGAGGGGTATGTGATATTGGTCTTTCTTTCTTGCTTTTGCATAAAGCCAAAAGAGGAATTGCCGAGTTTCACAACTTTAACTAAAATATTATTGCTTACCTCGACCAATGGTTCAGGAGCAATTTCTTTTTCTTTCTTCCTTTTTTTTTTTTTAAAAAGCCCAGCCCTGGGTCTTGAAGGCAGGTCCGTGGGTTTTACACGGTTTGCACCTTAGCCGTCTGAGTCATCAGGGTGCACCCAAATAGACACCAATTCAGTGAGTTGTCTGTGTGATTTTTGGTTTTACCCTCGACCCAGGGTCTTGAGCCTGGGTCCACGGACGTTACATAGTCTGCACCTTAGCTGCCTGAGCCACAGGGGTGCTAGTCTGACAACTTTAAAGCAGATTCCAAGAATGTCACCAAAAGCCTGACCTTTATGACCAAATCCAGCAACCAAATCTTGGTCATTAATCCTCAATAAAAGGTAAGCAACCATTGCTGGATACACAGCATGATTTGTCTGCTCTTCATCAGCTGAACCCTGACATACTTCCTGGTGGCAGAACGTACTGTTTGGCTTCAATCCCTGCTTTTTCCAGTACAATTCTCTCTCCACAGGAAGCTCCTCCAAAAAGTCTGGACTTCAGGGCTCTGTCCAAATGTGCTTTCTTATGCTGTGTATCAGGCTGCTTCTGATCTCATCTGTGGCTCAGGGTTCCTGGCGGGACAAAGACCACTACACTTGCCCATTCAGCTGGCAGCAGAGGCCCAGGCAAAAAACCAGAGCTGTATTTCAGTATCAGTGCAGAGGATTATCTACATCAATGCCAGCAATGGTTGCAGACACCCGGGGAGCCTTATCATAACCTGGAAAGGCCCTTTGTTTGCCCGTGTCCTCACCATCACCTAAGGTGGCTGGTGGATAGGGTACTGGGGGGGTGCTGGGAACTGCAGAAGCTGGACAGCGTATCTGTTAGTTATTGCTGTGGAACAAACCACTCACCAAGGTAGTCGTCTACCACAGCATCTATTTCTTGAGCTCACGGTTCTGTGGGTCAGCGATGTCGGCCGGGCTCTGCTGGGCAGTGTGATCTCAGCTTGGTTCCCTTGTACATATGTAGTCAGCTGTCACGTTGGGTGGGAACCAGCATCAGCTGGTGTGGCTCATCTCTGCTCCACATGGTTGCTCCTCTGCAAGGTTGTTCATAGAGCGACCCAGGAGAAATTCTAAGAAAACAAGTAGAGCTGAGCAAGGTCACTTGAGGCTAGCAGGCTCAGGACTCCTGACCATCACTTTTACCACATTCTATGGCCGAAACCAAGAGACAGACCAGCTAGGATGGTTAATGCTTGTGTCAATTAGATTGGCCCATAGTGTCCAGATATTTGGTCAAACATTATTTTGAATGTTTCTGTGAATGCAAAAAAATATTTTTAAAGGAAAGGTACACACAGGAATGAAGGCAACCAAGCAGGCAGATTTGGAGAGAGGAGGAAGAAGCAGTTTTTAAATTTCACTTTGCATTTTAGTTGTACACACTGGTCGCTTTCCTCTGGACTCACAACTCAAATCCAGGGGTGTGTGGTCTGCATCCTTCAGGGTCAGTTGACCTACCCACTGCTCCACCAGAGTGTACAAGATTAACATTTAAATCTAGAAAATTAGTAAAGCAATTTGCTTTCCCTAGTGTGGATGGGCCTCATCCATCAGTGGAAAGCCCAAAAAGAGAAAAAAGCCTGATCGTCCCCAAGCAAGAAGGGGTTCTGCCAGAAGATAGCCTTTGGAGTCCAACTGTGCCTCTTCCCTGCCAGGCCACCCGTTAGGTTTTCTGACTTGCTGAGTCTCACAGTAGAGTAAGCCAATTCCTTAAAATCTCTCTCGTATTAATCTCTCTCTACAGAGGGATGGATGGCTACTTTCTCTCTCTGTAGATAGCTAGATAGCTAGAGATACAGATGATATAGATACGGAAACGTGTAGCTATCAATATATACATATGTAGACACAGGTATGCAAATGCATAGGTATCAATACATAATCAGAAATATAGATGTGGTTAGATACGGTTCTGTTTCTATGGAGAACCTTAATACACCATTCAGTGGATGAGGAATAGATTCCTGGTTAGAGGAGCTTCTATGTCATACTATACAGGGCTAGGACACAGAGAGGGAAATATGACAGTCATTTTTCTAATGACCTATTACAGGTTAGGTTTAGGAGTGGGGTCAAACGTCAGAGGGGTTCTTCTGGACCAGTCATGGGGCTTCCAGTCACCCAGCCCTCTATTGGGTGTCAAAGACATCAGGGACAAAACTATTTCTAAACCCCCCTGAGCAGGAAAGAATTCCACATCTGAATCTGAGAGTGTCCCCCACCACCTCAGACTAGGGGCTCCCTGAAGGCGGTGCTGTCTCCACCATCCAGCTCAGGATCCTACATGGGGTAGAGTTCAGGTGGAAGACAGCCGTCTTCTTCCCACTACAGGACACAGAAGGTTCTGAGAAGCTCCAAAGCAGTTGGCACAACGACTAGAGCACACTGAGTACCCATATGCGGTCTCTGAATGAAGGAGCAACTGAGTGGCTGACTCATGCTTGATTCTGAACACACAGCTTTCAGTGCAGAGACCTGGAATGTCTGTTCCCGGCTATGTGAAGGGGCCCAAGTCCCAAATAACAGGAAAAGAGGCAGAGGGCTCAGACTTGCCCACCCACTTTGCAGTCCCCTCGTGTCTCCTCAGTGCTGACTGTGTCCCATTCTGTCTCTGTTTCTGTCTCTGCTCAGCACATGCTGCCCCACAGCTTTGAGCAGTGGCCACCTCCCAACTCCCAGCCCCACTCTGTCCCCTGCTTACTCTCTTCCCAAACAGGCACTTGGTAAGAAAGCCAAGGCTTGTCACATGTGCATTCTGCAGGCTCCCACACAACAGAAACTGGTTTAAAAATAGTGGAATACCCTGGATCCACAAACGCTGTGCTCCAGCCCCCTGTTTATCAAAAATTTGCTTCATCACTTTGCTCATCAAGTGAAGATGATAATGATCTATAGCAGATTCTATCTATTCCATCTCCTGGGGGGCCTTACTGCTTCACAAAGTTGCCTTCCAATTGCATCTCTGCAAGTTTGTACAAAAGCTTTCTTTCCTGAGCTGCAGAAGGCCAGCTTGCCGGCTGCTGGTGGCAGGGAGTGAACGCTCCATAGGGGAGGCCTCCATCTGCATCTCACAAGAACTGACGGATAAAGAGCCCAGCTCCCTCACCCCGCAATCGACATAACTCTAGGCACACGTGCTGCTCAGAAGTCCAGAGTTTCCCAGCAGGACTATGTTCCACTTGCTCACAATAGTAACTGACTCCATAACTGGCTCCATTGCATGGGTTGCTTCCCTCCCAGGTCTCAAGTCCCTTCTCCATTCCAATGCAAGGAACTACGTGCACCCCATTCCTTGTCTCTTCTACTGGAGTAGCCCAAACAAAAACATCATGCCTGTCCTATCTGTGACACAATAGCCCATGAGCAAGGTAATGGCAGGGGCGACCAGCAGGTGTCTAAGCCCAGGACTGGGAGAGTGATTTCCCAACCCTTGTCTCTACTCTGGATGCAAAAGCCACCAGGAGGTATCACAGGATGTGGATGGGACTTCCCCTGTCATCTTGTAATGGCAGTCGCTGAAACTGAAACTGAGGACAGCAGATGTTTGATGCCCATATTCTGGAATGAGCAACTAATTAGTCACCAACAGCAGGTTGGCACGGACTCCGCCGCTCACCTGAGGAGAGGACTTGGAGGTGGAGGGATGGGCCAGGGAGGGGTGGCATAGGGAGGCACACCGGTAGGGTGACAGGTTTCCCTCTCACTCCTCGACGCAAGGAAGTCAGAGATTCCAGCTAATTATGTGAAGATTCAATGTGTCAGTTTGCAAATCCCTTTAGACCCTGCCCAGACCTTTCTTCTCCTTCCTGTCCACTCAACATCTTCACCTCACCCCTTCTCCCCACCATGATGATCCCCATTTGGGCTCCATCTCCTGCCATCTTCAGTGTCCTCCTTTCCTCTCTCTGTCTCTTCTCTCAGCTTCCTGCTCACCCCAGTTCAGCCTTCTAAGAGTGGATCTTTCTGAACTAAGTTGGCAAACGACTATGGCTGCCAGTGACCTGTTGTTGGGCAGCCTACATTTTTACGTTTTGTTTTTAAAGAAAACTACATGACGGAGACATTTGTCATCTCCTGTTCTAAAGTATAAATCTCATCCTGTGGCACACCTTGGTGGAGTGGTGGTTTGGTCAGCTGCCTCTGGTCTAAGCACAGTCCTCATACATTCCAAGGACCCAGGTTTGGGTTCCGGATTGGAGAGAACAACTAGAATGTAAAAGTAAGTAAAAGTGAAGTGTTTCTTCTTCCTTGCTCTTCCAGCCTGTTTGCCTGGTCTCCCTTATTCCTTACTATACTTTTCCTTAAAAAAAACCTTTAAAATGTCATTCTGCTTAAAGGAATGGCTTCTCTGCAGGCCTCATCTCACATATTCACCCTGCACAAGCTATATCTACTCCATGCTTAGAACACTCACCCTCCTTCCCTTAGACATCTGGTCAACTACCTGTCTCATTTGAAGGGGCCCTTTGATGGGGTGTTGACCTATTGGCCTAAGATCATGCTTAGACTGTCCCTGTTCTGCTCCATATGATAGCAGTTGGCCTCTGCAAGCTCCTGTATAGGTTTGGCCTCAGTATTCTACATGGGCAAAAGGGCAAGGGAAGGGAAGTTTGCTGGATATTTTCCCCCAGGAGTCTCTGACTACAGCTGGGTCTTGCCCACGGTGCCAGCTCCCAATAGGTGTGTCTTCCTGTGATTCCAGCTCTCACTGGATGGCCTGTGACAAAGCCTCCTCTTCCCCAGAGAGGCCAAAACTTCCTGCTGTTGCTGATCTCTAGATCACCCCAGTGGACTTCTCAGCTCTTCCATTACCTGCATAATGAATTTCCTGCATTGACTTGCCTCTCTTTAAATGCCATTTTCTGTTTTCCTCCACACAGTGGCCTTCTTTCACTGCTTCAAGCACTTGTGAGATACCTGTGGTGCCCTAGGTCAGAGGTCAGCAAACCAATCCAGCCCACTGCCTAGCTTGTAGATAAATGTACAAGCCACACCCATTCATCTACATATTTTGTCTATGGCTGCTTTCAAAGACAGTGAAATAGCTATAACTGAGACCAAGTGCCCCACAAGGCCAAAATATTTACTATCTAGTCCTTTACAGAGAAAATTCTATAGGTTCTTGCTAACCCAAATATAGTCCCAGCACCCGCAGCCCTGGCTTCACCTGGGAGCTTGTTAGAATGGCAGAATCTCAGAACCCATCCCAGAGCTGCAGCAGAATCTGCATGCTAACAAGATTGATGTGTGATCACACTGAAGTTTCGCAAGCACCTAAGCAGTTACCCCCATCAGAACATTCTTCACGCTCACTGGGAATTATTAACTAATTAATGGCATGTCTCCCTTACTAGAGGAAAGCACAGGGATTATTCATGTGTTGATTTCCATTAGCTTCCCAGCACCTGATAAGGTATCTGGCCCAGAAGAAAATGAATGAAATGAGTCTCTAACATAAATAGATGGAGGAAGAGAGTCTCAAGAGAGCAGCAACTATGTTTTACACATCAAATTGGCAAAGGTCAGGAGGGTGCTAACAGGTGGCATTGGGAGACTTAGGGAAACAGGCCCTCTCCCACACTGTCAACATGACCTTTGTGGGAAAGTCAATTGCAGTAGTCATCACAATTATAAATGCATGTGTCTTTGACTCTGTATTTCTATTTATAGGCCTTTATCTTCCAGACAGACTCCCACCTGGGAAAGTGATCGCATACTAAGATGTATGTGTCACCACTGTCTAAAAGAGCAAAGGACTGGACACAATCATGTGTCCATCAGCTAGGGATTTGTTCAGAAATTTATAGTCAATAGTGAAACTGCAACTGTTTTTAAAGAGAGGAAGTAAAGGAGAGGAGGAAGGAGCATTTTTAAGGAAGAAAGAGGAAAAAGAACTTACTCGTATTCATTGTATTTGGTTGTTTCCTCCAGCCCTGGGGTTTGAACCCAGGACTTCAGGCTTTGATGGGCTACATCCCAGTCACCAGCTTAGGGCTCCAGCCAGCAGAGCAAGCCAAAACTGCAACTTTTAAAAAGAAGGGAGGAGATGGAGCAAAAAGCAAAAGACAACACAATATAACATAACAAGGAATATCCAAAACAGGGCAGGCAGGAAGAACAGAATGCGTAGACTTGCTTGTAAAGTCACAAGTTATCTCTGGAAGGATGTACACAAAAATATGACAACACTGGGCATTGCTGGGTACTGGGGACAAGAATTAGGAGATTTTCTTCACAGCCTACTTTTTGTCACTTTTTAAATGACAAAAAAATAAACAAAGCAAGAGACAAAAACACTTGCAGGGATCAAAAGAGAAGTATCAAAAATATATTTAATATGTTTTAGATGTCCAGCCTAGAGCCTGGCTACTCAAAATGGAGCCCAGAGAGTGGAAATTGGTGCAAGCCCTGTGGAAAACTGTGGAGATCTCAAAAAGTTGAAGATGGAAATCCCATATGATCCTACCATCCACTTCTGGGTATGTATCCAATAGACACAAAAACTTTAATTTTCAGTGATATATGCACCCCCATGTTTACTGCAGCCCTGTTCACAATAGCTAAGAACTGGAAACTACCTAAGTGTTCAACTTCAGATAAACAGATCAAGAAGGTGTGATCTATATACACAACGGAATACCACACAATCCTTAGAAGAGATGAAATCCTGTCATTTAATCAGCATGGAGGGATCTAGAGGGGATTGTGCTAAGTGAAACAAGCCAAAAGCAGAAAAGATTCTAGATGACCTCACTCATAGGTGGAGTAAAGAGCCAAAACAAAGGAGCAGATGAAACCAAACAACCCTGGGACATTGGCAACAGAACTGAGATTACCAGTGGGGAAGGGGGTGCGGGGGTAAGGAGTGAGGGGACCAGTGGAAAAGGTGAGAAACACCCAGTAGTTGGATGGTAGGCAGGGCGTGTTGACGTACATTTGCGCTATGGGGAATCTGCACATATGGGGGAATCTACATGTATGGTTTTATATTAATTTGTAAAGCAAAGTTACCCCAATAAAAAAAAATCTTTTTTTGCTATATTTTAAAATGTAGCCCACACACCATCATTACCTGAGATCTAGTTAGAAATGCAGAACCCAAGCTCCAACTCAGATGGACAGAGTCGGAATGCACATTCAACAAGTGGCCTCAGCAATGCCAGCATGCAGTCACCACTGGTCTGGACAGCCAGGGAACTCACCACTAGCACAGGCACCTGGTTTCCATGATCTGCTGCTAACAAAACAGCTGCCTTCCCCCCTAACTGGGGCTCCATCCCTGTAGACACCAGGGCCCAGGCTGTTCCCATTACAGGGAGGTTTTCAGCAGCTCTTCCCAAGCCCTGGCTGGCCAGGAGCCCAGTGCCCCAGCCCGTCCCCAGGCAAGGAGACAGCTCACTTCCTCCTGCTGAAGTCACTGGAACCGTTCAAAACAGAAACCTCCGAGAGGTCTCCAGTCCCCCAGTTAAACACTCTTCCCAACACGAATAAAGATGTATCTTTATTTGTCACTGTCATTTATTTATCCATCCACCAAAACCTCTGGGTACCTGGTGCCCTGACCTAGTGGTGGAAGGAAGGCAGGGGAGGGGCAGCAGGCGTCAGGTCCCATTGGAGAAGGAGGGAGAAAGAAATGCCAGGAGCTTGGCTGCTGTTTCTGCATCCTTGAGCTGCCTGGAAAGGTTCCAGGCCACATCTGGAAGCAGTGACGCCACTGGACTTTCCAGAGCAGAAGGGAAGAGGAGGGAGATCAGAGGAGGGAGCTGCTGACGTGTGCTCAGACCACCCAGGAGCTTGCAGCTGGAGGGCCAGTAGGGAGAATAACTTCTCCCACAACACTCCTCTGACTCCGACCCCCTTTCTGAGCACAACACCTGAGCCAGCACAGAGCTACCCTGCGTGCCCACACAGCAGCTGCCCTAGGCCTTCCTTCTCCCCAAATTACAGGGACGCTATAGGCCAAGACTCTCTCTTTCTGGATTCCTCTAATCCACCCACCTCCCAATAGAACCCCGAGTCCACCCCTTCTCCCTCCTGAGTCCTTCCTTAGCACCTTCCCCGATGACGAATATCTCTTTAATAAAAAACAAATCCAAGCCATAAAACTACTGATACTATAAAGTTCAGAAAAGTTTACAGAATGCTTCCACCCACTGTGTCTGTTTGTTTTCTATTCTAGAGAATACCAAGCCCAAGACATGTCAAAGGACTTGACAAGATCTCCCAGCCCGTAGCAGCAGAGGTCTTGGGGCTCAAATGAACATCTGGTCTGCCATCTTCCAAGGCCTCAAAGGCCTTCCAATGCAGCTTCCAAATCTGAAAAGCCTTTCTCCTGGCAGCCACCTACTGACATTCATAGCTCTATGTTTATGTTCCTCCCTTGGCCCCTAAATTCAGAGAATTGTTTCTTCTCCAACTCCTCCACTGTCCTCCACCCTAGGTCCATCCTCACTTAGACCCTGCTAAATAAACATCTTATCCTTCTCTATCCAATCATTGCTCTGATTGCTTCCCAACCAGCTCCCATTTGGACCTTCTCTTACTACAGGCAGACCTCACTGCATTGTGCTTGCTCTATTGCATCTTGAAGATGCTATGTTTTTAAAAAATGAAGACGTCTGGCGACTCTGCATCCAACAAATCTACTGGCGCCATATCTCCAACATGTGCTCACTTTGTGTCTCTGTGTCACATTTTGATAATTCTTGTAATATTTCAAACTTTTCGATTATTACCATATCTGTTATGGTGATGTGCGACCAGTGATTTTTTTGATGTTACTGCTGTAATTGCTTTAGGATGTCATGAACTTCACACATATAAGACAGTGAAATTAATCAATACACATGTATTCTGACAGCTCTGCCCCTGTCTCTCTGCTTCTACTCAGCTTCCTTATTCTATGAGACACAACGATATTGAAATTAGACCAATTAGTAATCCTGCAATGGTCTCTAAGTATTCAAATGAAAGAATCACACATCTCTCACTTTAAATCAAAAGTTAGATTAGTGAAGAAGGCATGCCAGAAATCTGAGATAGACCAAAAGCTAGGCCTCTTATGCCAAACAGCCAAGTTGTAAATGCAAGAGGAATGTTCCTGAAGGAAATTAAAAGTGCTGCTCTTGAACATTTCACTTAAGAAGTGAAACAGCTTTATTGAAGGCATGAAGAAAGTCTTAACGGTCTATATAGAAAATCAAATTAACCACAACATTCCCTTAAGCCAAAGCCCAATCCAGAGCAAGACCCTGATTCTTCAATTCTATGAAGGTTGAGAGAGGTGAGGAAGATGCAGGAGAAAATTCTGAAGTTTGCAGGGGTGGGTTCTGGAGGTTTATGTAAAGAAGAATCTCCATAACCCAAAGTCGCAAGTAAAGCAGCAAGTGCTGATGTGGAAACTGCAACAGGTTAGCCAGAAGTCTAGATAAGATCACTGATGAAGGTGGAAACACTAAAACAGATTTTCAGTGGAGATGAACGGCCCTCTACTGGAAGAAGACGCCACCCAGGGCCTTCATAATTGGAGAGGAGAAGTCAATGCCCGACTTCAAAGTTTCAAAGACAGGCTAACTTTCTTGTTAGGGGCTAATGCATCTGGGGACTTTAAGATGAAGTCAGTGCCCATTCACCATTTAAGAAACCCAGCACCCTTAAAATTATACTAACTCTATCTGTTCTCGATAAATGGAACAACAAATCCTTGATGACAGCAATATGTTTAAAACATTATTTACTGAATATTTTAAGCCCACTGTTGAGAATTACTGATTAGGAAAAGAAGATTTCTTTAAAAATATTACTGTTTGGCATGCTCTGGTGGCATAGCATGTTAGTACACTGGGCAGAGTCCACATACATCCCAAGTTCCCTGGTTCAAGACCTGGAGCCAGGGGGAACAACTAAGATAAATAAATATAAGATAAAGATAAATAAAATTAAGTGCATCTTACTCCTCTCCCTTCCTGCCTGCCTGCCTACTCACCTTCATTCCCACCTGCACTTTTCCTTTGAAAAAAAAAAGTATATATATATATATATGCTCATTGACAATACACCTGGTCACCCAAGAGCTCCAACAGAAATATACAAGGGAATAATAGTGTTTTTATGCCTGCTAACATAACATTCATTCTACATTCCATGAATCAAGGAGCAATTTTGACTTTTAAGTCTTATTATTTAAGAAATACATTTTGTAAGACTATCACTGCCATAGACAATGATTTCTCTGAAAGAGTGGGGGCAAAGTAGATTAAACACCTTCTGGAAAGATTTCATTATTCTAGATGCCACTAAGAACATTCATAATTCATGGGAGAAAGTCAAAAGATCAACACTAACAGGAGTTTGAAAAATGTTGAATCCAGCCCTCATGGATGATTTGAAGGGGCTCAAGACTTCCGTGGAGAAAGTAACTGTAGATGTGATAGACATAGGAAGAGAAATAGAATTAGAAATGGAGGCCTGAAGATGTGATTGAATTACTGCAATCCCTGATAAAATTTTAATGAATGACTCACTGCTTCTTATGGATGAACAATGAAAATGACTTATTGAGAAGACATCTATTCCTGGTGAAGATGCTGTGAACATTGTTGAAATGACAACAAAGGATTTAGGATATTACGTAAACTTCATTGATAAAGATGATGGTTATTTAGCAACAAAATATTTTTATTAATAAAATATTTTTAAATTAAGGTATATAAAGTTTTAGACATATTGTTATGGCATAATAATGGACTATAGTATAGTATAAACATAGCTTCTACATGAACTGGGAAAAAAATTCTTGTGACTCACTTTATTGAAACGCTTGATTGCAGTGGTCAGGAACCGAAACTGCAGTATCTCCAGGATATGCCTGTATTTCATGTTCTGTCAACTGCCCTCCAACCCTCTGTGGTAGATTAACTGCAAACAGCCAAATTAGTCCCCTTTCTATATTCACACCCTTTCCAAAGTGACTTTGTATCTCCTCCCATTAAGAGACCAGTCTATTTCCTCAGCCCTTGAATTTGGGTTGGCCTCATAAATTGCTTTGGCCAATAGAATATGGTAGAAGTAATGAAGTACCAGTTCTGAACCTAGGCTTCAACAGGTCATATGCATTTCCACTTCTTCTGGAAATCTACCCAGATACCATGTAAACCAATCTAGACTAGCTTCCTGGAGGATGAGAAATCATGTGACCCAGGTACCCCATTACCTCAGTCAACAGCCTGCAAAATGCCAATCCTATGATGAGGTCATCCTGAGTCAACCAGTCCCCAGCCAATCCACCAGCTGACCATAGATGGATGAGGGAACCACCGTGATCAGATAAGCCAGCCTAGACCAGAAGAACCTCCCAGCTAACCCACAAATTAGTGAGAAGTAATAAATAATTTATTACTTTAAGTGACTAAATTCTGGGAGGGTTTACTACACAACAAAAGTAAACTGAGAGATCCTTTGTCCTCTGCTCACTGACTCTTAGGGACTTCCCAGACCAACTCATCCCAGATATTCAAAGCCTTCCTAATGAAGTTGCTACCTCATCTTTGTTTATCATAATTTCTCCAAAGCCTGATCTCCCTGGTATTTCTTCTCCCACACTTGCCCTTCACCCTCACCCTGAATAACATTTTACCCTCCTTTCTCCACCTTTCGAAATTATGCCCTACCTTTAATTCCTGGGTCTGCATCCACCTCCCTCTGAAATCTTTCATGGTAGTATTTCTTGTTGTTGCAAATCCCTCAGTCATTTAAATCTTGAACTTTGCTCTAATTTGCTGTGTGTACCAAAGAAACACTTAATCATATATCTATCCTGTCATGCTTTATTCTGCATTTGGTTTATGCAATTAATTACAGGCCAGAAAGAACAGATATACTCCATCTCATGTGTCTACAGAGATCAATCAATGGATGTCTGGAGAGCATCTGGGGTTTGCTAGAAAGCCTGCCATGATTGATTACTAATGTCTGTCATTGATGTGGGTGAAAGATCCCAACATATAGGTCAATATTGGCCATGCCTGGTCTGTTGCAGGGATTCTTGACCTTTTTGTCTGGTGAGCTCTAGAGATTCTTTCTAAGAATATTTTCAAACATGTAAAGTAAAATACATCAGATTGTAAAGGAAACCACTTATATTGAAATACTGTTATCAAAAACAGTTTTAAAGAGAGGAAGAAGGAAGAGGAGGAAAAAACATTTAAGGAAGGAAGGAAAGAAGAGGAGGAAGAACCATCTTTATTTATTTTTTCACCCTGGCACTGGGTCTTGGACCCAGGTCCTTGGTCTGTACGTGGTTCACACACCAGTGTCTCAGCCCGCTAAGTCACAAGCATGTATCCTGTTATCCAATTATTTTTAAATGTATGATATAATACACACATCTTTCTTGATAAACTAAATAACATCATCTAGCAGCAAGGGTATAGCTACAATAATTTCGAAGTATAAATGAGCTTTCAAAATATTTATAAATGTCATTTGCTATGAAAATATTTGTGGCTTCTATTGGGAGCAAAGATTCAGCTGTGCAATTTGGTGCCTACATCCACAATTGAAGGAAATGTTTGATTTAATTTAGAGCAAAACACATATGTAATTTTTCTAAGTATGTTTCATGGACCCCCTAAATTTAGGATCCTAAATTCAGACCCCCCTGGGTTGGCCTGTAGTATACACAAAAGGCAGAGGCTGCTATCACGTTGATTTCTATTCCTGAAAGTGTTCAAGGCTAGACTCACTGCGGATGAGCAGCAATGATAGAAAAGAACAAACTTCAGTTACCATGCAGGACCCTGACTGGAAGGTGATCAGAATTGCCTGTGAACCCACCTGTTACATCTCAGTAGCCTCATTCATTTTCTTCCCCTTCTGGGAGCAAGGTCTCAGGCACCTATTAGGACCCCTTTTCCTAGACTTAACCCCAGATCAGAAGAAAAATCAAATAAATAACGACGATGATTCTTCCTTCCTTAACATGCTTCTTCTCCCTCTCTTTAAAAATTAAAAAAGAAGACAACCACATGAGTACTGACAGGGAAGGACCTGCAAGACACACTCTTCAAGGGAGGAAGCAAGCCTTAAGAGCACAGATGCGGCATGGTCCTGCTTGCGTCTGATGAGGACAGCACATGAAACTCTTCTGTATGTGAAAGCTTTCAAAACTATGATTTTTCAAGGCAAATATATTCAAGGATTATTTGTATTTATACATTATATATTCGTATGAATATACGTGCAATTCATGTATATTTACATACGTATGTATTCATATATGTGTGTGTATATATATTAGATAACATATATATGATATAACATATCAGAGAGATAACAGAGACAACCTCTGGAGAGGAAGAGGGTTTGAAGGATAAATGAGCATTTTCTGGACTATTACCTGCATTTTTAACACGTGCTAACGCCTTCTTGTTTAATTTCAAATAAACACATTTTACCAATGAGAAATCAGGGCCTGGTGCTCTTGCTTTACCTGCCCCCACACACACATCTTCATTCTAGCTCCAGAAGGTAATGAAAGTGAAAGTTCAAGGTCATTCTGGAATCCACAAACTGGGAGGGAAAAAAAATTACAGCATTATTTTCATTAGCGTCCACTGAAACATAGTATTTCCTTGTACTATGAATACAGGCAACAAAGCACACCAGTGTTAGCAGTGCCTGAGACTTTGGCACCAAAAGAAATCTCAGATAGTCCCTATTATATTATGATCACCGCAGATATTTTAAAAAATCTTTATGCAATTTGGATATTAGATCCACCGCCAGATTTTCTTTGTTGCTGTGTTAAAACAATGCATTATGTTTTGCAAGATATGTTACTGTATCACATTTTAAAGTGTGTTGATATCTGCATTTCAATGTATAGTAAGTCCACACTAAACATGGTCTGATAAGTTCTTGGAAACTGCTACTTTAAGTGAAATGACATATAACAAACCAATTTTACCATAATCTAATTATTATAGACAAGAGTTAAGTTCCGACTGCGTATTTCTGGTTAAAAAAAAAAAATCACTGAACTTCTAAATAAAGACCCAAAACATAATATCAAACAACAATTTGCATGTATTCATTCATTTTCCAACCCACTTATTGCAGCTCTCTCTGGGGGCCAGCCCATCCCTGCAACTCAGGGCACATGGTGAGACCCAACTGTGAACAGGACAACTTTCCATCACAGGACACACACACACACACACACACACACACTTACTGGGACAGGTGAGGCACACCAATAAACCAGTGGGCACATCTTTGGGAGGTGGAAGGAAACCAGAGTAGCCAGGGAAAATCCGTTTAGACATCAGGAGAACATGTAAATCCACAGGGCCAGTGGCCCTGTCCTCCAAGAATCTAATTTATTTTTAAGATGCAGGCAGGAATGAAGGTAAGTAGGCAGACAGGCAGAAAGAGAGAGGAGGAAGAAGCATTTCATTTTTATTTTTATTTAGTTGTTCACACGGGTTGTTTCCACCCAGATAGGGGACTCGAACACAGGAGTATGTGGCATGTGCTCCTTTGGCAGCAAACTGACCTAACCACTGCTCCACCAGGGTACACCTAAGATTTTTTCCTCATCAACATTATGATGAAGTGACATTGAAGGAAAGACAGTAAAGAACCTGGGACATTTGGTTTCCATTGTTAGCCAGTGTGTTTTCTTTTATGTGTTTAAGAGCATTATTCTGAAAAGGGCTCCATGGGCCTCATCAGCCTTCCAAAACTCAAACAAGATTAAGATGTTGTTCTAGGCCTAACCTGGTAATGTAGTGATTTGATCAGCTGTCTCCAGCCAAATCACAGGATACATGCATGCCAAGGACTTGGGTTCATATCTCAGGCTGGATAGAACAACCAAGATGTACGATTAAATAAGAAAAAATAAATTAACTGCTTCTTCATCCTCTCTCTTCCTGCCTGTCTGCCTCACACCTTCATTCTTACCTAGCTGTACCCTGCCTTTAAAAAGGAGAGAAAAGATCTTGTTCTAAAGCAAATGAACAGACTAAACAAAAACCAGCCCTTGGATATTGACCATAGAACCAAGGTTACCAATGAGGGAGGAGGTCAGGGCAGGAGCTGGTGGTGGTGGGTCCAAGAGACAGTGGTGAAGGACTGTGGCTAATCAGTGGTGGGCCCTGCGTGTTGTCATATATTTGATGAATGTTTCTGCAAATCAAAGTTACATCAATAAATATTTTTTAAATAATTTGAAAAAAAGATCTTGCTCTATGCTCAGCCCAGTCCTGCCCACAAACGTCCTGAGACTAGAGCTCAGAGCTGGAGGGAGAGCTGGAAAGCCAAACCCCAGGACAGCTTCCCTCCGCTCTGAGAACCCTACTTGGGGGACCCAGACAGGACTCTAGAAGAGGTTGGAAAATAGAGGACAGGGTCCCTGTGCTCAGGGGAGCCCAGAGTTCAGGAGGATCATGGGGTCGGAGGTCTAGCTGCCTGCCTACTTGTCATCCTACCTACCATAGGTTGAGAAACCCAGACCCATCCCAAATGACCAGCCCACCCAGTGTCAACACAGCACTGGCACAGTAGCCTCTCCCTCTCCGTTGGGTACAAAATCTTCTGAGTCCCAGTTTGACATAAGGAAGAACTTCTCTGTGATGAACACTGAGGTCTGGGGGAGGGGCAGGGCAGCTGTAAAGGGAATGTGCAGGAAGGTTAGGAAAGTGCTAGGGCAACTTTCAAAACCCAGCATGACATGTCATAAACCTGCTGTCATGGTCTGGGTGTGGCCAGGTCTGCAGCAAGAAGATGCAGCCTTGCCTCTCAGGCTACCCTGGCAGAGGTCAGGCTTCTGTTCAGGCAAGTCAGCTGCCCTCTTGTCTCTCCAGAAACTGGTTTAGGTAGAGCTGCTTGGTTTTTATCTATCCAGAGATATCGTAGGCTTGCTTCATTGTAGAGTGAGTTTCTTTCCATGGATTTACTTCAGTGCCAAGGGGAAAAACAATCTAAAAGTAACAAAAGTTCAGACTGGGGCTGATGGTGGATATTGGGAGCATAAGCAGGGGTGGGTGGTGCCGACAGCCCTCCCCCGCATCTCTGCCCAGACAACATGGAAAGGAGAAGAGATGGCGCCCCGTGCGATTCTGTCCGAGGTGCTGGCCCCTGGCTCACCTGAGCAGCCCCACCCCACTCCACACATGCTGCCCTTCTGTATTCTATCTCCCTAAATTCCTCCTACTCCCCCAAGCCCAGCTCACCATTACCCAAAATCTCTTTCAATCCACGAGTCTGCACTGGTCTCACATACACTGTGAGACTAGGTTGTGTGGGGCAAGGTGATCTGAAAGTCTGCAGGGCTGAGAGAGCCCAAAGGGCGCTCTCAGCAGTTGCTTCAAGAATCTAACACCCAGGAGCCCCTGGTAACTCAGGTGTTAAGTCTGTGACTCTGGCATAGTCCACACAAAGCCCAAGGATCCAAGTTTCCCATCTGGAGGTGGGAGAGGAAGCAACAATCAAAATGAACAACTGAGTGCTTCTTCCTCCCCTCTCTTCCTTTCTGTCTGCCTCCCTACTTGCCTTATTTCTGCCTGCCTCCTTCCTCTTTAACAACAATAAAAAATCTAACACCCAAAGAGCAAGTTCAGAATGGAAGATGAGGGACTTGATTCTCCCTTTAAAGTGTGTTCTAGGCCCCTTCATGTCTCTTACTTGATGACTATGACATGGCCAATGCTGTTCAGGCACCGGGGACAAGTGTAAATTAAAAAGGGCCAGCCCTCACAGAGCTGATGTGCTGACAGCAGACACAGACAGGCACATTGACAGTAAACAGACCGCAGCCGATGGTGGTAAGCGCTGTAGAGAAAAAAGAACTCTGGTGATTGAAAAGGAGAAAAGGGAGGGGCGATGGCAGGAAAGAAGTAGGGAAAGACCATGAGGGCCTCTGTGAGGACTCATGATGGGAGGGTTTCAAGAAAAGGCAGAACAGGAGCTCAGCCTCTAAAGTGGCACTCTGGCTGTTGTAGTCAGAATCTCCCAGGGGTGGGGTTGGTTGGGGTGGAATGGGAGACGAGAATCAGGGTGGAAGCATCAGAATTCCAGGCAGCGGTGGTAGGGGGCCAGACCAGCTGGCAGCCATGGACAGATGAGTGATCAGATGTTTTGAAGGCACAGGCGACTGGGATTGCTGATGGCTTGTCTGAAGGACATGAGCAGAAAGCAAAGTTTTTGGCATGAGCAAGTCATCTAGAGACAAATGCTGCTGGGGAAGACTGCAGAAGGAACAGCTTTCAGACATGGATGAGAAGTTCCATCTTGTTTGTGAATCGTGTGACTTCACAGAAGAAACTCAACTCATCTGTCTTAGACACTAATCTGTCTGAGGTCTGTGGCTAACTGGGGAAGTTTTCCAGTGGGGCAGAAGAACAAATCAAAACCCTGGGCAAACATGACGCTTGACCACGGCAAGATTTGAATGTTCATAGCTTTGTTCATAAGAACCAGAACAAGAGACAATGCAAATGTCTCTCCACGAGAGAATGGTTAACAAATGATGGTCTATACATCTAATGGAATAATAGCCAGAGAAAGGAAGAAACTACTGATGCATACAACAAACTGGGTGGATCTCAAGTGCATTGTGCTAAGCCAAAGAAACCTGACACAAAAGAGAACAAACTGTGATTTTTTACATGAAATTCAAGAATAAGTGAAACTAAATGAAAACAGCCATTTCTTCTGGGAAGGGGAAGGGGGTTGACCAGGAGTACCATGAACCTTTCACGGGTGATGAAAATGTTCTGTGTTTCAGGTGGCAGCACACATGTCCAGACAGGTCTAAAAATTCACTGAACTGGCATGCCCTGGTGGAGTAGCAGTTAGGTCTACTGCCTTTGGCCAGTACAGTCCATATACATTCCAAAGATCCTGGTTTGCCTCCAGAGTTGGGGAACAACCAAGATGTACAACTAAATAAAAGAAAGTGCTTCTACCTGACTGCCTGCCTCTGATCACCTTCATTCTTGCCTGTACCCTTCCTTAAAAACCACAAACAAAAAACTTAGCTGAATTCTTAAGATGTATGCGTTTTATTGAGTGTAAACTAACCTGTGATTTTGAAAAAACACAATAAAAGAAAATGACTGTGGGGGTTGGGATTTAAAATAGCTCTTTATAAGACCCTAAAAACGTGGCGTGGTGCTTGTTACCGTTCTTTTGGCTGCCCAGCATCTGAAACCCTTCCTTATGCTGGAAGAAACCCAACATCGGGGACTTGTTTTATCCGGTGACGTGAGTGCAGGTCCAGAACAAAGTCCAGTCTCTTGGGAATATTTCCCAGAGCTCTGAGTCTGGGGTGAGACCCCAGAAAGCAGACACTGAGGACATGACCACAGTCACAGACAGCAGTGCCGGAAGCAGCAGCACTCAGCCACATGCCTCCTGTGACAGGCTCTCTGATCTTCCCTGTAAGTCACCCTGTAATCTTTTAATAAAGCTCTGTGCTGCCTCAGCCTCTCAGAGTCATTTCTGTGGTTTGAGACCAAACGCCCTGCTTGTTAAGTACTACATGGAAAGCTGTCATGACTGAGTGTCAGAGTCCTGGGTAGTGACTTAAGTCACCAAATCTTGACACACTGGTATCAGACAGCCAGAGGGAGTGAGTCCCATGACCAGCCCAGTTAACGAGGGAAAGCCAGAGGGAAGGGAGTGCCCCTGAGAGGACAGGGAGAGCTGCTGAGGGCCGGCCAGCCCAGCCAAGGATTCTAGTTTCAGCTCTACGGGTGGGGACTGGGATTCATCAGTCTTGCTGGACTTAGAGGCAAGGCGGACAAGTTCCTGGGATTCACCTCAACCCATAGAACTGGATCCTCACAACCTGGGTTAAGCATGAAGTCAAAGCAGCTTTCAAGGAATGAGAAGCCCAGATCCCTGCCCAGGGAACATCTCCCAGACACACATACACACACACACACACACACACACACACACACACACACACACACACACACACACACACACCCTCCTCAAAGAGGAAAGCAGGAAAAAGATGAGAGAATGAGGGCAGTTTCACTGACAGGAAGCCAAAGTGAGTTTTGACTGAGATCATGAATGAGCTTCTAGGAGCCTCAGTCAGGCTGGAAGCTGCTATTGTGTATGAGTCAGACTGAGTGTCCAGCTGAGGCAAGACGGGGAGGTTTGACCTCTGGGATTTGGGTGTGCTCGTTAGCTAGTGCAGTGTAACAAATCCCTCCAAACTTGGTGGTTGAAAATAATAAACTATTATTGTTCAGGAGTCTGAACATCAGCTGGCTAGTCTTTGTATTATCTGGGATCACTCTGTGTTTACTGTCAGCCATGGGACAAGCAGGCATCTTTGCTGATCTTGGCTGGGCTCTCGAACATGTTTGGGCATCAGTGTCTGGTATAAAGTGGCCTCAACTAGGAAGTCTGTCTGGGCTCCATGTGGTCTCTCAGCCTCCGTTCAGCTGTTCTGTGGTATTGGTTATGGCAACTTTCAGAGACTAAGCAGAGGCCTCAGCTGAGAAAGGTTCAACATCACTTCCCCACCTTCCATCTACCAGAATGAGTCACAAGTCACAACCAGATTTAAGAGGTGGGGAAACAAACTCTGCCTCTTATTGGGAGGAGCTGAGTTCATGCTGGATTCAGGGAGGGATGGAGAATCAGGGTCTTTTTTGCAATAACTGGGCTATATAGGGCAATGGAGCTCCTGACACAGAATCTGCCAAACGCCAGATATTCAAGAAAATCTCTAAACCCCTCCCTGGCTGCTTTGACCCCTTCTCCAGAAGATCCCCTTCTTCACTGGACTCTAGACCAGGGAGAAACACGGGCCATGCCACTGGGATCCCTGAAGGTCAGTCCTCATCTCTGATTCTAAGTGGGTACCAGAAGGGAAGGTGAGGCAAGAAAGCCAAATGAAGGGAAGCAGTGGGAGGCTGGCCTTGCTCTTTCTGGCAACAAGTACCTACCTGCAGATGACAAGGAACAGGGGACAACTTAGCGCCTCTTGTGGCCTCCCCAACTCACCAGCTTCCCCTGAAGTCAAGTTCCAATCTACCCTCCTGACTCACATCACACTGTACTCTCCTACAGGGACCCTGGGCTCCAAAAACACCCCCTCCCAATTTACCTAGACTTCCAGCTTTTCACAACTCTTTTTCCTCCACTCCGTGTTTTTTATAGATGCTACAGAGGAGTTAATTTGACCAAATCTATGTCTTTTAGGCATGGGGGGATCGACCAGTGGGTTTCATCTCTAATTAGAAACAGTGATAATACTAATACCTTCTATTTATTGAACACCTACTATGAGCCAGTTCTCGTGCTAAGTCCTTAGCAGACATTATTCTGGAATTATGCCTTTTTATGTTACAGTGGCTAACTAGAGCACTTACTCTCATGGGAGGGGTTATGAGGCTCTGTCTGAAACAGTTTGGTACTAAATAAGCAACATCTGTCAGAGTTGTGAGCCAAGGCCGTTAGAGCAGGCAAGGCTTGGTTGGGTCTGTCTTAATTCAGGCTGTTCTAATAAATAACCATAGACTAGGTGACTTAAACAAACATTTATTTCTCACAGACTAGGAAGTTCAAGAAAACTGCCCTTGTCTGGTGAGAGTCTACATCATGCTTTGCAAATGGTGATCTTTTCATTGTACCCTCACATAATGGGGAGCAGATTGAGGAAGCAGATTTTTTCTTGTCTCTTCTTGTGAGAGCACTAATCCCATCACTTCCCAATACCATCACACAGCGGGTTAGAATTTCAACAAAGGAATTTTTTAATAGCATTTTATTGAGATAACTTTTGTTTTACAGGTTAAAATAAACTCATAAGTGGAGGTTCCCCATTCCTCAGATATATGTCAGCACACCCTGCCGGCCACCAAATTACAAACAGTTCATCACCATTGTCCAGTGGTCCCCACCACCACTGGTCCCCGCCCCAACTCCCACCCTATTCCCTGTTGGTAGCCTGAGTTCTTTTGCCAGTGTCCAAGGGTTGGTTAAGTCTCATTTTTTCCTCAACAAAAGAATTTCAAACATCAGTCCATAATACGGTCTGACCTGAAGCCAGTTACTTAAACTCTCTAAAGTTCAGAGATAATAAGACCTGTTTCATAGGGTTGTTGTGAAAATTAGGTGAGATTATGCTTATAAAGCAATTACCAAAGCACCTGGTCTATAGTAAGTGTGAACTACATGCTAATTATTTTTATCATTAGAGTTCTGGTTATTCATCCAGAATAAAATTATGCATCCTATCCCGTTAGAGGTGGGGGCAGAATGGGGCTGAGTGAGTTGGCTGGCTTTTTAAAGAGAATGTCGCCCAGGGAAAAGTTTTAGATTTGCCTTGATTTTCAATGAACAGATGCACTTGAGCTCCTCTGAATTTGGAGACCACATGAATAAGGTTATTGCTTTGGGCCCTTACCACATCCAGCTGCCATACCTGTGATTTGGGGTGGTGTGGGGGGTTGGCGGTGGTGGTGGCGCAGGAGCCTGGATGTTTTCTGTCCATCTGTTAACTCAACTAATGACTGATGGGAGCTGGTGTATAAGTGCTCCAGTCCATGTCCCCTCCACACCCCCAGATGCTTTGCACTGTCTCCCATACTTCCTCCAATGCCCCACAGAGAAAGCCTACTTTGAAATGCACCTTTTATTAGCTTCCTTCTCCCCCTTGTCTTACTTTCTGATTATCCTACTGCAGACTTTGGGCTGATGTCACACATAAGCTACTTGCACTTGAATCTTTGTCTCAAGGTCTGCTCTTGGGGAGAGACAGTCTGAGAGTTCATCTCCAGTGAGTTCAGCCATGTCAGACTACTGGACATTGGGAGAACAACAAGCCTGACCTTTACTCAGTAGCTCAAGCAGCCTGAAAATTAAAGATCTTTTGGGTTGCTCAGTCTGAAACTATCTCTATCCCCAGGCAATCCAACTAAAAGGCACTGGAAAGTTACCGTTTCTTTTCCTTAAATCTTTCTTCACATAGTTTCTTTTCCTTAAATCTTTCTTCACATACTCTGCGTCTCCTCCATGATGGTATCCGTAGCTCTTGACCTGAGGGCAGGGATGACACACTAGGGCTCCATGTCAATTGCCACTTCTGATCAATTGATAGAAACTACCTAGAGGCTATGTCGGGGCTTAGGGTATGCAGTTAGAATTAGGGATGTCTGCCTTGAGCATTAGAATGGGTAAGCAATAGTTTTATGGCCACCACCCCAGTTCTAGAAGTAAACTTGCTCCTTCATGATGAAGTTGGCTGAATTTTTCCTTAGCATTCCTATTCTCCCAAGGCATTTTCTGGCTCTTGCTGAGCTACTTCCTCTGTCTGACTTGCCCATTCCAGACAGCCAGCCTAGGTAATGAGAATTACTGCTCACTTTCTATATGAGGAAACTGAGGCTCTGAAATATTAAATGCTTTTCCCAACATCACAGAGTATATAAGGAGAGAGCAGAGATTTTTAATTAGATCTACCTGAGATCAAAGCCCCTATACACTACTCTTTCATTGAGAAGGCAGTATTAAGAGACTTTAAGCAAACAGAAGCCCTTTGTCATCTTCTTCAGAGGCTCTTTGAGGCCAGCAAGGAGCCCTCCGGCCACTGCTCACTCCCCACACCCAGCAGACCCTCTACCAGCCTTTGGCTCCACCCTCTCAGGTCCAGACTCTCTCTCCTGCCCTGGGAGTGCTTGCTCTCCTATATTACTGTCCTTGAGCCACCGTCCCTCACCAAGGACAGGAGACTGCCTGGGAAAGCTGGAGGCAAAATTGCTAACAGCAACAGACATGACTAAGGTACTCCCAGATTTCCAAGTTATGGAATAATCCAGAGGAGGCTGTCCCACATGGTGACTCAGCACTCCCACAGGCAGGGGGCTGCGAATGAATGGGGGCCTCAGATCACAGCCCAGGCCTGGAGCCTGCCCCGCCCAAGTCTGGCTCTCACTATCTCCTGAAGAGCAGCCCAGACTTCAAAAGTTCCTGTCACTGTACACCTGGCCTCCTGCCCCAGGAAATGGAGACTCCCTGCTCAGAGAAGCTTTCGGGTGGGACTCACAGACCCACAGGCTCATGAGCATAGCCTTCCACACTGCCCTCCCTGCCCCTGTGGCGGTATGGCAGGACAGCCTGTTGCTGGCGGGGTGTGAGCAAGTGAGGAGGGAGGATCAAGCCACCAAAAGAAAGCTTCCCAAAGGCTAGGACTCTCCCCTGTCCTCAAGACCCCATTCACTCCCCCAGGGATGCCTCCTCAACTGCCAGCTTGGAACCATGCAGGGGTTTGCTGGACCACCGAGACCTGGCTTCAAATGCATCACTAACCTGTGTCTGGGGTCCCATTCTCTAGAATCAGACCTGAGCTGGGGGTTTGTGGGCACATGATTTACTGAGAAAATGATCTTAGGAGAAAGGTGGGGAGGAAGCAAGACAGGGTCAGGGAAGATGTGCAGCAAGGCTGGGGGCTCAGTCAGAGTCGACCCTCAGTCTGATCCCATGGGAGTTCTGGGGAGGGAGCAATGACTGGTCCAGAGCTGTCCCTCAGTTGAGGTAAGCAGGCCAGGCTTTCATACGCCTGTGTCAATCCGTTATTGTTCACCCTGGAAGACAGGCACAAAGGATGGGAGAAAGGGATTAAGTTCCCAGCAAGTTCTGGACCTGTCATCAGCCACAGCCAATCCTCCAGAGATGGTCTCAGACGTAAGCTTCTGGCCACTGTCCTTTTAGCAGCAGCTGGGGGAGAGGTCATCGTCAGGATTTCCAACATGGGCTATCACAGTGGGCAAATCCAGTTGATGCCTCTGCTTAACATTTACCATCCAGGTGTTAGAAAGCACACATCCTAATACGAGTTAAATCTTCAGTGATGGAAGATACCATTCTTACTGCTCAATGAAGTATTTTAGTAAGGAGACTAATTTTGTGTCAACTCAGCTGGGTCCTAGGGTACCCAGACAATTGATTCAAACATTGTTTTTAGATATTTCCGTGAGGGTGGTTTTGAGTGAGATTAACATTCAAATCAATGGGCAATGAGTAAAGCAGATTGTCCTCTGTGGTGTGGGTGATTCGCATCCAATCAGCTGAAGGCCTGAATAGAGAAAAAGCTTGACCGTCCCCTCGCAAGAGGAATTTCTGCCAGCAGATGGTTTTTGAACTTGAACTACAACATGAGGTCCTCTCTGGGTCTCCATTCTGGTAGCTCACTGAAATTTCACACTTGTCAGTCCCTATAATCTTGTCTCTCTTTCTCTCTCTCTCTCTCTCTCTCTCTCTCTCTCTCTCTCTCTCTCTCTCTCTCTCTCTCTCTCTCTCTCACACACACACACACACACACACACACGCACTCTATTGGTTCTGTTTCTCTGGAGAATTCTAATTAATATTAGCAGAAAGGAGCAAGCAGTGGGCATCCCAGGGCTCAGTGGCATTATCCCAAGGGCACAGCCCTTTGCACCACCCAACTATGGCTGTAGGAAGTTCATGACTCTCCACATACCTACTTGTCCTGACACTGAATTTGTGGGACTCAAGACAGAGCTCTACTCTCCCAGTCTACCTGGCATCCACTGAGTCAGCTCCCCGAGCAGCCTTTTCAATAGGGCAACCCACTCCCCAGGCACCTCCCACCAGTCCCACCAGCCCTGCCTCCAGCTTCACTGCATCCCACCTCTCCCAAGCCTATGGTGGTAAGGACATGAGTGAGACAGTGACTTCCTGGGACAGGAAGAAGAAGATGCAAAGGGGACTGCACTTATCTCAGTTCACTACTGGCACCTACTTCTGGTGATCTCACCAAGATAATGAGGATCCAGGGGGACAGGAGAAATTGTCATGACCTCTAAGTATCCTCCCAAATGAGCTTAGGCTCCAGAATGTTCCTCTAATTTCCAGCACTGAGGGCTCCCAACACTTGCATTGCCATAAGGACTGACAAATGTGCCCTGTCCCAGCCTCCCTAGAAAAGTTAGCACCTTAGATGGTGGGTAATGGTTTCAGATTTCTAGCTTCTAGAATGAAGAGAGTACATTCCTGGTGTTTAGAGTCACCTACTTTGTGTTATTTTGTGGTGGTGTTCTAGAAAACTAATACAGTGAGTTTATTAGCTACCATCCAACAGCTCCCCAGAGTGATGAACACTAAATTTCTGAGGAAAATGCAAGAATTCTGTTCTAGAAATGGATGAACACACCCATGTACTTCCCTCCTCAGGATCTGTCAGAGCAGCCAGCTGCTCTGCCCTGGCCTAATCTTCCACCTCAAAACCACGATCTTTGCCCTAACTCAGAGAAGGTTCATTACTTGCTCAAGCTCACCCTTCTGGCAAGTGGAGGGGCCAAAATTTGAACTTAGGTGGATTCTAAAGGCCAGGCTTTTGTGAAGCTTGGATCCACAAGAATGTCTCCGCCTGACACTGCATCTGCAGGCCGCAGGCAGTCTCGTCCTCCTCAGAGCTCCAACCTGGCTAGGCTGGCGCACCTCACCTCACAGATGTTTCATGCTGTGAGTCAGAGCAGTTGAAGACTTTATGAGGCCTCTAATGGGCTAACAACCTGTGATAACTGATTATGCAAAAAGCCACATGTGAAACTCTTGCTCTCATAACCACATCATTTATAAGGAAATGAATCTACCTTCTCCCCGGCCTTTGGCTGCCCGCCCTTCATGGAGGCTCTGGGGAGCTTTTCAGGTCAAAGCAGAGAGCAACACAGAGGAGTCCATCCCTCTGCACCCCCAGGTCCTAGGATGACTGACAGCCCCAGACTTTCTTCCCATCTGGGCCTTTGCATGTTCCTCCTCACAAGTGGACTGGAATTTGGAAAAGCACAAAGGGCAAGGAGTGGAGGAAAAAAAGAGATGTACAGCAGTGACAGGGCCAGTCTGTTCCAACTACTCAGAAGCTGGCGTGGAGTATGAAATAGAAGCCTGCCCCTCTGTTCTGGAACACCGGACCCACACGGCAAGTCCAGGTGGGACAATAGGCACTGGTGACCAGTCCGTGAGGTGGCTGTCTACTGCTCGCCATCATCTCCTCCTCTGACTTTCAGAATGAGGGTTCCTTGTTTTTCTCTGATTCTTACTATCTCATGAACTGCTTCTTCCTGTCCCGTGGCCTTGGGAGCATTTATTACATGATAGGCATGACACAAGAGACACTGAAATGAGCGAGACCACAGAATCCCTACCTCCTGGAGTTGACACTGGAAGCCTTCATCTTCCTCTTCTTCCTCCTATTGCCCAAATCCCAATGCTCCCAGGGGTCCTGTCTGCAGTGCTCCTGTCTCTCTCCTGCAATAAATCTGTCTACTCCAGAGAGTACACGTCCAATCCCTGGGAATGTCTGTCCGTCTCCAACATCGCAACCTGGCATTAACCAATTCCTAGTCATTTCGAAAGCCATCTTCTGAAAATAAATATTTTCCATCTTTGGTTTGTGATCTTTAAAAAAGAAAGGAAATGTAATTAAAATCAACGAAATCTCCTCATTCTCCCAGAGTTTAATCATTCTCTTACTAACGATCTAGCACCTACTGGGTGCTAGGCCCTGCCCTAAACCATATACATATATTAACTTATTTAATCTACCAAACAACCCTAGGAAGTAGACACTAATATGTTATTATTGACTCAGTCCTTCCTTCTTCCCCATCCTTGCTCTGGTCCTCTGAGTGTGGAGTATGCTCCCGCACATCACCAAGCCTTGTGACTTGCTTTAGTCAATGGAATGTAGGTGGAAGCAAGGTGCCAGTTCTGAGTCAAAGACTTAAGAAAAGCAGGTGTTTCCACTCGACACTTTTATGCTTGAGACCTTTGCCATGAAAAGAATCCAGCCTGGATAGTTGCTAGTAGAGACACATAGAGCAGATCTGAACCCAACCTACAGCTTGGAGCCAAGCCCAGCAGAACCGCAGCCAACCCATGACTTGCGAATGGAAAACAAATGCTGTGGGGATAAGCCACTCCACTCAGGGGCTGTTTGTTACACGAAATTAGTACAGCAGTTACTAACCTAATTGCCATTTCCCATTTTACACATAAGAAAACTGAAGCCTATAGAGGTGAAGTAGCTTTTCCAAAATAATGTGTTATCTTGGAACTAAGATAGAAATCCAAGGATTCTGACTTCAAGTCCCACTACTTTGTACTGACTCTCACTTTGTGAATGAGCATTCCCAAACATCATGCTCTTACATTTTTACTATGTATGTCTCTATGTGTGTATGTATATAGAGATGTGTGTATATCATATATGTGTGTATATTCATATATATGTATGTATATGTGATGTCTATATCCTGCCAAGACTGTCATCACACGTGTGTCTGCATCACATAGACACACAAGCATACACATGTATATGCACCTATATACACATATGGCAACATATATATTCAATATGTATATATCATATACGTGTAAATACTACATCATATTCTTTTGCATGTTTTAAACGTTATATAAATGGTATTATGCTTATTCAGCAGCATGCTTTTGTCTAAAATACTATGTTTTTAGAGTTATTTCTGGTGATGCCTGTCACTTGCTCGTTTTACCGACTTCATTCCACTTCTATGAAAATATTCAACTTCTAGGCATTTTATTTATTTCCAGTTTTTGCTATTTCAAACCATGCTGTAACAAGCATTCTTACTCTCCTCATGCATGTGGGAACATTCCTTCAGGGTAGATGCTAGAAGGCATATGGCTAGAAATGGAAATGACTGGTCATAGATCACGGATGTCTTCCACTTTGTTACTCTTCAAAGATTTTTGTTTTAAACCTATCTGTACTCCTTTGCGCAGGGTATAGATTCTCTGCTGCTCTTCTTGCTGCTGTGGACATTCACACCGATCCCCTCTACCTCTTGTCCACCCCTGGTGCAGCTGCTAATGGCTCCCAGGACACCTTTGCTGCAGAATTGCCCTTAGCCATGGGAGTCTCCCATCTTGTATTCCCTCATGATCCCCTCATGATCCCAGGCTCACAGTAGGACTCTGTTCCTCTTTGTTTTTTGAATTGGGTTCCAAGGGTAGGAAGAAACGATGAATGTAAGAGAAGGGAGCCCCACTCACTAACTCTCTAGCCTTGGTCCTCCCAAGCTAGAGGAAGACCTGGGGGAAGAAGAGGAGAAAGAAAGGAAAGAAGCCAGGGTTCCAAGGAGGAGGGGAGGAAGGAACTATGCTTCAAAATTGTTCCCCAGGCTGGGTGTTCAAGAGGATTGGAGCTCTCCAAGTCCCATTTCCAGGGGACAAGGACACTGAAAACACCACAGTATCTCAGCTGAGATACCCATGCTTTCCTTCACACTCAGTCTTTCTCTTTCTGTGACACCCAACTCCCCTGTCCATTCACTCCCCTGTCTGTTCACTGTCTGCAAATGCAGTGCAGACAGCAATGCCCAGTGCCTGGCAGCAGCTCAGCATGTGTTACCTGAACTCATGCATGAATTGCACTTGCTACGTATAGAGGATTTTTAGGAAGGGACAAAAGGGTTTTATGAAAGTTGCAATGTGTCGTTCTTCTCCAACCTGTTACCAAACCCTACACTTGCACTCGACACACACAGTCACTTCTAAATATAAAACCACTGCCCCGTTTCCCAGAAGAAACCTAGTTTCTCTTTCTCTTTCCCCTCCCTGGTCTCCGAGCCTTGCCTTCCCCCTCTCTGCAATCCTAGATGCCCTGGGAAGGCTCTGCACACAGTTTAGGCTGCCTGAAGTTCTAGGCCAGACTCCCCTCTTCTATTTTTACCTCATGAGCACATTCTTGGCAGTCTTCTTGCTGTAAAATCCACAGACTCCATCCTCACCCTGACTCTTTGCAGCCCCACCTCAGATGGGGCCACTTCTTCACAAGAGATCCACTACCTGCCTCCATATTATTCCTCTTGTTCCTTCCAGGTCCCTGTTACTGTTCCTCTCACTCCCTCTACTGCCTTTCCCCAGACACGCGGGCACACACACACACACACACACACACACACACAGAGTATTCAACACAACACATGCATATACATGTACCTACCATGTATGTGCATGCAAATCTATATGTGCATGATATATGCGAACATGAACACAGAGATGTACATGTGTGCACAATGTATGCACATACATATATATACACAATAGATCTAAATAGATACATAAATAGAGCCACTGAAATATATCTTTCTCTGTGTGTTTCTACTCCTTGACAATTGGTGTGACTTCTTCTGGGCAGGTGTTGTCACCTTTTTGGATCCTTCTCATGGGCACTATGATAGGCAGAATAGTGCTCCCCTCCCCAAAATGTCCATGTCCTAATTCCCAGATCTTGTAACATGTTATCTTATATGGCATAAAAGACTGTGATGCAATAGAATCAAGGATCTCATGATGGGGAGATAACCTGAATTATCTAGGTCGATCCAATGCAATCATAATGGTCCTTATAAAGGAAAGAGGAAAGGAAGCGAATCAGAGGAGGAGATGTGGTGATAAATATAGAGGGGGAAAAAGAAATTTTAAGGTATTACACTGCTGTGTTTGAAAATAGAGGAAGGGGCCATAAGCCAAGGTAAGTAAGACACCATGAGAAGTTGAAAAAGGCAAGGAAACAGATCCTCTCCTAGCTAGAGTGTCCAGAAAGCATGAATTGCCAACACCTTGATTAGAGTACAGAGAAACCTCTTTTGGACTTCTGACCTCCAGTACTGTAAGTTAAAAAATTCCTGTTGTTTTAAGCAACAGGACAGCAATAGGAAACTAACAGAAGCATCAAGTAGTACAACTTCTGTGACTATAAAACGCACCAGCTTGGCATCTGATCATGGCAACACGGGTGCATGTATGCCTTGCTTTGCTGGTTACAGTCTGTGACCAAAGGATAGTGCTGCCCTTTAGCAGCTGTCTTATTATAGGTTCCCTCAGAAACAGACTCTGAGACAAGGAATTGGATGCAAGTATTTTGATAGAGAGGTGACACCAGAAAACACTGGTAGTGGCGCGGGGATATGAGCCAGGAAAGGAGAGGCAGCCAGAAACAGAGGCATTATCAACAAGGTACCAGTGTGGCAACTAGAGCTCAGTCCCAAGGAGGAACTTTGGGAGCCAATGCGGAATATTGCCTTCATGTAACCCCTTACTAGAGAGCCCTGGGGCACACAGCTATGAACCCCAACCATACAGTACCCCGAAGCAGTGAGAAACAAGCAGAATGATGGGTGACTGTCCCAGGGGTGCTGCACTTACCTCAGTAGGTAGGCACCCCAAATCTTTGGCCTCTGTACCTCTACTCACCAGAGTGGAAAGATTATGAGTTCAGGTTCTATGCCAGGTAACTGTAGGATTCTGTAGAATGTCTCTCATTTTGGGTTTGTCTGGTGTTTCGTCATGATCAGATTGAAGCCAGAAGCAATCAGTATTGTGCCCTCAGTAAATCATGTCAGGGGCTTGGAATGTCAATTCGATTACAACTTGGTATCTGAACTTTGATCCCTTGGCTAAAGAGGCAACAGCTGAGCTTGTACAGGTCTATATATTTTATGCCAGGAGCTTTTTTTGAGATGCCCTTTCTCATCAAATTTTTACCCACTAATTATAGCAACCATCAATAGATCTTGCCTGCACTGCTATTACTTTAAGATTGGCCTACTGGTCATTTTTGATTACCTTCATTTTCAGACCTAGTTTTAAATTCTTTTGCACTTCAGTTAATTCATCTTTAAACAGTGATAATAAGTTCACCTGCCTCCGAGGGTCACTGTGGGATTCATGATGACATTTAAAGTACACGGTACCTCCCAGGTGCTCAGTGAGTGTGTTTCTTTTCCCAGATCACTCAGGGGAGGACTGGGGTCATCAGTCTTCCAGCTTAGATTCTTGACCTGGCTGCTTTCCTTGTATATTTGTCCTCTGCAAATACTGAGCCTCAGCTGCCAGTGGAAAGAATACGGAAGGAAAGCACCCACACACCAGGAGAACATATCCAAGATGGGCCAATGACAAAGTGGTCCCCAGGAAGCCAGTAACTTCCCACCCAATGGGTAAGGTCAAGTGTGTCTAAGACAACCTGTGAAAGCAGAGTTGTCCTTGACTTAGTGCAACACAGAGACCTGTAGAGGCAGTGGAAGAAGGAAAAGTCTTCCCAGATTCCAGAAAATGGTCTCCCCTTCTCCTCAGAGATGAAGAAGGCCCGTGAACTACATGAATGCTGGGGGTTCGGAGCATGATCATTTCTCTTCCACCCCTACCCCTGCCCTTGCTGTAATGACCCAGTGTCTTCCAGAGAGACCATTAGCATACACTAATTACCCAAGGGAGCCAAAGAACATTTTCAAAACACTAAGCAGAGTTTTTTGTTTCTGGTGTGTTTTGGTCAGTGTGTGACCTATCGCTGTTCAGCCAGCAGCCAGAATGTGGTATGCTCTTTGGCTCATGGGAAAAATAGAAGAGTGTGTAATAGGGGACTCTCTCACTTTCTAAAATGATTTTATTGAGATATAAAACTATAAAGTGCACAACTTAAAAATGTTTATGTGTGTGTATATATATAATGTATATATATATATACAGATTTTTTTCCAACAATGTGACTTCCACCACAATCTAGGCATATTTCCGGAGATCCAGAAGACTACCTCCTCTCTCTGAGGCTACAACTCCCAAAGGTAATCACTATTCTGCTTTTTATCAGTGTAGACTTATGTTCTAGAATATCAAATGCTTGGAATAATTTATTATACCCATTTGCATTTGGTTCCTGGTTAGTTTTTGAGTTATGAAAATCTATTAGGAGAAATTTTATTCCCAGAAAGAGAGAGTAAATATGCTTTTCCCTGTTCCTCCTATTAAGTACAGCTAAAAACCCTGGACGTTGTATATAAAACAAACAATGTAAGCACAGTCTGAAAAGTAAAGAGAAGAAAGCAGACCAGCTGGAGACACAGGGGACTGAAAAATGAAATAGTAGGGAGTTCCCTGGTTGCTCTCTTTTCGCCTCATGTATCCCACACTAGTTACTGGAGCAGCCAGAAACCCAGTAGTGTCAATCAGTCTAGAGCAAAAAGAAGCCCCAAGAAAAGCCTGCACTCTCTAGCCAACAGGTCACAAAAGGAGCAGCCTAGGAAGACAGAAAATGTTGAGTCAATAACTGCTCTACTGCAGCTAAACCTCACACAAAACAGCACAACCCTACCCCACTCCACCTAAGTGGATGGGAAAAGATACTCCATGGTGGCCTTGAAAGCAAGAGTGGTTGTACCACTATTGGAAAATGTAGATTTCAGAGCAAAGGAAATTAGTAGAGTCTAAGAACAGCTTTACATAAGGATAAAAGCATCCATCCAGGAGAAATATGCATGCATCCTAACTATGTACACACCAAAATGAGCCTCAAAAGGAGTGATACAAAACAGAGTAAAAGGAGAAACAGAATTCACAATTACAGATTAATAATTATTTCAATTCCATTCTCAGCAAAGGATAAAGCTTTTAGAGACTCACTAAAGATATGGAAGAACTCAACTCAACATCACCATCAACCAACAGGATATAATTGGTATTTAAAGAATTCTGCACCCAGCAATAGCAGACTATGCAATCTTTTCAAGAACTATTTACCAAGATACACCCTACCCTGGGCCATAAACTATAAGCTTTGACTAATTTTTGACTAATTCAATAATTGAAATTATACATATATAGAGTATGTTCTCTGACCATTATTTCTGATTGAACTAAGAATCAAAAATGAAAAGACAACATGAAAATCTCTAAGCATTAGATACACCACAATCAAGTGGGATTTATTCCAGGTATGCAGGAGAGTTTAACATTTGAAAATCAATATTACCCACTATATCAATCAATTAAAAGATAAAAATTATGTGATTATATCATTTGATGCAGAAAAAGCACTTTTGACAAAATCCAAATCTCATCATAAAAAGTTTCATAAAATTAGAAACAGAAGGAAACTACTTCAACTGGATAAAAAGGATATACAAAACCTGTAACTAAAATTTTACATAGTGTTGTAAAACTGAATGCTTTTCATGTAAGATCAGAAACAAGGCAAGGATAACACTTCTTACTACTCATTCAACCTACTAGTAGAAGTTCCAGTCAGTGTAATAAGACAAGTGGAGAAAAGCATACAGATTATAAAGGAAGAAACAAAACTATTCTTTCTTGCAAATGAAAATTATTGTCTACATAGAAATCTCAAGAAAATTACCACCAAAAACCTCTTAATACTAATATGTGAATAGTAAAAGGTCACAATACACACATAAAGTCAATCTCATTTCTTTCTACAAATTGATATTCAGCATGTAGAAACCAAAACTTAAAACACAATTGTCATTTGCAATTGCTCTAAATAAAAGAAAAACATAGGAATAAGCTACCATGTTTCTGCAGGATCTGGAGACTAAAAATTACAACCACCAGTGAAAGAATTTAAAGATGATCTAATTAAGTGTAGAGACATACCATGTTTATAGTTTGGAAGACTCAACATAGCAAATATACTAATTCTCACAAATATCTTAGTTTAACGTTATTCCATTAAATTTTCAGAAAAGCTTTTTGTAGACATAGGCAAGTTTATTCTAAAATGTAAATGGATCTCATTTATGTGTGGAAACTGAAAACAAACAAACTCATAAAACAGAGCAAACTGGTAGTTTCCAGAGGTAAAGGGTGGGGAGGTGGGGTGGGGGAAACAACGGAAGGCGGTCAAAGGGTACGAACGTCTAGTTATAAAATGAAGAATATCTGGGAATATAATGTATAGCGTGGTGACTATAGTAAACGAGACAGCGTTGTGTACTTAAAAGTTGCTGAGATTTTAAAGAGTTCTCACCACAAGATGAAAATTGTAACTGTGAAGTGATAGATGTGTTAACTAACTTTACAGTAGTAATAATTTTATAATATATGCTTATATAAAATCAGGACATTATACACTTTAGACTTATACAATGTTACATGTCAATTATATCTCAACCTGAAAAATAAATGTATATGGAAAGGTATAGTCCCTAGGCTAGATAAAACAAATATTTAAAAGAAGACTATGATAAAAGGAATCAGTCTACCCAATTTAGAGAGTTGTTATATGTCTATAGCAATTAAAACTGTGATATTGGCAAAGGAATGGAGGTATAGACAACTGAAACAGAATAGAGAACCCAGAAATAGATCCACACAAATATATCCAACTGATTTTTTTTTTTACATAGTTGCAAAATCAATTTAAAGGAGGAAGGGTAACCTTTTCAACAAATGGTGTTGGAACAATTAGACATTCAAGAGTTAGTGTTTGGAGCAGGCAGTGGGGGGTGGGGTGGGGTGGGGTGGCGTGCAAGGCTTCAACCTAAATATCAGCCCTGATTAAAAAATGAACTCAAAATGAATCACAGACTTCAATGTAAAATATACGAATTTTAGAAAAACACTTAGGGGGAATATCTTTGCAATCTAAGGCTACACAAAGAATTCTTAAACTTGATACCAAATGCACAATCCTTAAAACAAATTTTAGACTTTGCTCAAAACTTAAAACTTTTGTCACAACCTATAAAAGATCCTTTTAAAGGAGTGTAGGGGAAAGCTCCACGCTGGGAGAAAATATTTTAAAGCTGGATATCCAATAAAAGACTTGTATCTATAATATATTAAAGAACTCTCAAGACTCAACAATTTAGCAAACAAAATTCCTACAAATAATCCAGTTAGAAAATGGGCAAAAGATCTGACCAAATATTTCACCAAAGAGACTATACTGATGATAAATAAGCACATGAAAAAAATTCCATGTCATTAGCCATTAGAGAAATGCAAAGTAATACTACAATAAGCTATCATTACCAAAATGGCTAAAATTAAAATTTGTGATACCACCAAATGCTGATGAGAATGCAAAGAATCTGGACCACTTATACATTGCTAGTGGGCATGTCAAATGGCTATAGACACTCTGGAAAATCGGTTTGGCAATTTCTTATAAAACTAAACATGCAACTTCCATATGACTCAGAAATAGCATTCCTGGGCATCTATCCCAGAGAAATTATATTCACACACAAAAAAAACTGTTCAAGACTATTATATTGACTTGACTGTTGATAATAGTCAAAACTAGAACCAGTTCAGATGTCCTTCACTGAGGACCCTTAACCTTTCACTGAGTGAAGGGTTAAATAAATTCTGGGACATCCACACCAGGGAATACCACTCAGCAATAAAAAGAAACATTGATACATGTAACAACCCTGGATGCATCTCCAGGGAAGTAGGTTGCATAAATAAAGCTAATATCCAAATATTACATGCTGTATGATTTTATTTATATAACATACTTGAAAGGACAAATTTATGTAGAAGGAGAATCTATTAGGAGTTAGGAACAGTTATAAGGGTCTTGAGAAGGCTAGGAGAGTATGATAATAAAAGAGCAACACACGTAATTTTTGTGGTGATCAAACTATTCTCTAACTCAATTATTGTGCTGATTACATGAATCTACATCTGTGGAAGTTGCTTAAAATGAAACACAAACACACATAGACACACACACAAGTGCCTATAAAGTCACTGAAAAATGAATGATTGTATATTGTATCAATGTCCATTTCCCAGCTCTGATATTGTGCTATATTTACGCAAGATGTTACCATTGGGGAAAACTGGGTGAAGGGCATACAGGACATAGGACCTTTCTGTACTATTTTTTTACAACTTCATATGAATCTACAACAATCTCAAAATTAAAAAAATAATAATTTACAGAAGATCCACTAGAAAGAAAACTAGAGGAATACATGTATAGATGATACAACATGTTTGAGATGATGCATTTGATTTGAGAGCAAGCACTCCCCACACCTACATTAGAAGAAATGCCCAGAGTGGGTGGTGAGGAAAGAAATATAGTGGTCGATGCCTGATAAAAGGAGCTCCACATTTAGTTGTCTTTCCTCGGTGAAACCTCCATGGGTTTGGGGAATCCACGTGCACAGAGGGCCCTGGAAAGAGCTTAGAGCAGCAATAAAATCGAAGAAGAGATGACTGTGTGCACCCAGCAAGTTGAGTCAGCCCAGTCGGGGCTCCAAAGAGCCTACAAAGTGTGGAGGTAATACATGAGCTGTGTAAACAGACCAGAATATCTGGAAAGTCCACCAGGTCCCCTTGGCCCATCTCAGTGACAGGGAGGAATTCCACTAGAGCAGAGTGCAGGGAGAAAAGGGAACAAGACGGTGGGTCCTGAAATGGCACCAATCTGAAGTCCTCCAATCAGTAAGTCATAAACCAGAGCCAACCTGAAGTCCTCCCATCACTTTAAAAGACACTGCTAACAGACCAGTCGAAAACCTGATCCCATTCAAGAATACCCCTGGGTAGGAATATAGGTGGAGAAAAAACTGCCAAACTCTTTAAACTCAGGTCTATGAACTCCCCTCCCCTGTCTTTGCTCAGGGAGAGGCCAGTCCCTGCTTTCTGGAAGCTTATTCTCACTTTGCCCAGCTTTCCTCTCTTACTTTACCTTGCCACTTTGTCAATAAACTTCACTACTAGTTTACTTCCCTTGAGTGCTAGTGAGACTGTAACACATTGCCTGTGCCCTAAGGTAGTCTTCTCAAGGACACAAGTACCCACAGCCAAGACAGATTGAGGCACACTTCCTGCCGTACAAACAGGACTGTAGAAGAGGGACACAGGAGCTGACCAAGAGACAGTCAACCCCCAGGAATCATGCAGTCAGGCATGAGAGCTGGGCTAGCAAAGACTTGAGTGAATTATCAGGTTGAAAGAAACCTCATCGGATGCTGATGTGGACCACACCATCTACTGGTGCTTTGGATTTCTGAAAGCCTCCTGAAACCTTGGGCAATAAACGTCTGAGATTAAGGTGACACCCACACAGAATGAAGCTCACACTAGAGACTGAGTTTAAGTCGTGAACATTGGACGATTTTTCTTGCACATCTCATTCTTCTCCGGAACTGCACATCCATTACACCAGTAATTCGCTAAGGGAACTAAGGGATCTAAGTAATACGACCCTGATTTACCAACTGTCAAGAGGAAAGACTCTGCTGTACACACCAGGGGATTGATGGTAATGGAGGAGGGTAGGTGGCATCACTGGGAGTTAGCAGTGGGGACAGCCCTGTTTTCTGATGGTCCCCATCTCTCCTCAAGTTGAGATTCTGAATTCTCAGAGGCCCCTTGCTACTTCTAAGGCAAAGAATCACCACCTTAGAATTCTTCCAGTGAAACTCTAAGTTCATTGCTCTGGCTGTCTTCTCAGACTCCCCCCCCACCCCCGCGCCCCCCCAAGACTCCTCAGGGCAGCTGTTTTGTGCTATATGAGAGTGTCACACTCACAGGAAGGACAGCGTGTAACCACTGCTGCTGTCACGCTTCACATATCTTTTTGGTACTCACCTCTGCACAGCAAAAGCTACTAACTGTGAATACCCGAAGCTTCTGCCTGGAGGCTTTTTTTTTTTCTAGGCACAAAAACAGGGCAAGTCTGAAGTTCTGCAGAGTTAGGTTCCCAGCCAACAATAAACAAGGAGTCAGTGGACAAATAGTGTAGTTTTTTCATCCCTTAGTGGGACAGTTCTAAGATAGGTTTCCTACACTGGACCTCAGAGTCCGGAGAGGATGGAGTTTGTTGACCGCTGTGGTATCTCACCTGCTAATACACCCTGCATTGGCTCCCTCCGCTTCCCTATCTCACTTCTTCATTCCCCTAACTGGTGCTCCCTGGCATTACTTTCCACATCAATTATTTGCACTTGAATTCTTATCTCAGAATCTGCTTCAAGGGAGAACTGAAAACAAGATCGGTGGCAAGTGCTGGCCTGTAGATCAAGCCAAGTGCATTGTGTTAAGTGAAAGAAGCCAGACTCAGAGGGTTTTATGCTGTATTATTCCATTTACATGACATTCTAGAAAAAGTAAAGCTATAAGATTTGAGAATAAAATCACTACTTTCTAGGGATTAGGAGGAGGGTTACTACAAAGAAGTAGCATGGAGACATTTTGGGGGCGATGGGACTGTTCTGTAGGGTGGGGGTGGTGGTGGTTAGATGACTCCATTTTTCAAAACTTGTAAAACAGTATACTACAAAGAATAAATTTTATAGAGATACAGACAAACTTAAAGACACATGGAATTCATTTAGTCCATTCCTGACATTTACAGAGAATGATCTTAAAGTCCGGGGAGGAAAAGATACCCAATTCCCATGGCCACTTCAAGATAAAGCCAGTTCTGGAAGCTATGCCTCAGTAGTATCAGTGAGTTTTTCTAACCGAAACGGGGGGGGGGGGGGGGGGGTCTCTGTCTGTTAATCAATTTATCTTATGTAAGTCTATGCCTGATTATAAAGATAACAAAATGGTAGTGGTCATCTTGGCGATGACAGTCCTTAACGTATCTGGGTCTCAGGTCTCTCTGCTCCTCTCCTCCTAGGTTCTGTCTGTATGAGCCTCACGGTTTACCCCCACATCGTCCCACTGTTCAGATACCTGCTTCCTATATCCTGTGTTTTTATCTTTGATTTACTCCTTGGTTTGGTAGAGTACATCTCCTGGAAATGAGGTTGTTACTTCCTAAGCATGAGATTGCACATCTGAAATTATCTTTATTTATTTTTTTCTAAAGGAAAGGTAGGAATGAAGTCAGCAGCAGGTAGGAAGGCAGATAGGCAGGAAGAGAGGAAAGAGAAGCACTTTATTTTGTTTTTATTTAGTCGTTCACACTGGTTGTTTCCCCCCAGACCTGGGACTAGAACCCAGGGGTATGTGGCCTATGCTTCTTTGGAGTCAGTTGACCCAACCACTGCTCTACCAGGGTGCACCAGTTATCTTTATTCTACCTGTTCCTTGATTGATAGTTGAACTGGATATAGAATTCTAGACTGGAAACAAATTTCCTTTAGAATTTTGAAGACTTAATTCTACCTAGTCCTGTTGGAACAGTTTCAGTGAAATCTAAAGACTATTCTAGTTTTGTTTTTTAAAGTAAAGGTGTAGGCAGGAATGAAGGCATGCAGGCAGGCAGACAGGAAGAGAGAGGAGGAAGCATTTTTATTTATTTATTTGTTCATCTTGGCTCTCTCTCCCTGAGCTTGGGACAAGAACTGGGATCCTTGGAATGCATGTGGACTGTGCTTGGCCAGAGGCGGTGAACAAACCACACAACCACCAGGGCACACCAAGACATTCTGATTTTTGACACTCGCTATTTGACCGTACTTTTCCTTTACTCAAGCTTGTGGAATTTTCTCTGTGCCCAGGATTCTGAAATCTCACAAATATATGCATTGCTCGGATTTACTTTTGTCCACTCAACTAGGCACATGGTGAGCCCTTTCAACCTGAAAATTTATGTTTTTTCAGTTTAAGAATTGTTTTCTGAATTACACCTTTAATGGTTTCCTTTTCTCTTTCTAGAATGCCTATTATTCAGATGTTAAACTTTCCGGACTCTTCCTCCTACATTCCTCATTCTTCACTAGTTTCATGATTTTGCCTTATTGATCTATTTTTTAGGAGATAATCCAGACTTTATTTCTCAAGCCAGTTAGTGAGTTTTTAATTTCTGCTATCATTTTTGATGCTTATTTTGAAAGTTCATTTTTGTTTCCTGTCTTTGAAAATAAAAACTTATTCATATTTCACATGTGTCATCCTGGGTCCAATCCTCTCTTAACTTTGAAAGTGAGTCTTGGTTTCTTCCAGTAGTTTTTTCTATTCTGTTAGTTTGTTTGCTTTTTGGTTTTATTATTATTTGTTCTCTATTATTTGTTCCCTGCTAGCAGTTTTCCTGAGATACCTGGTGATCTGCAGCAGATGTTACCAGTGTCTTTGCCACACTCCCAGCTGTTATGGGTGTTGGTTGTTAATGGAGTAGCGCTGCCCTTTTTCCTAGAGAAATGACCTCAGCCATGATCTCCCTCACCTGAGAGGGTATAGCCTCCTCCCTGGCAGCCTGCAACCTATGATTGATTAATATGTGGGCACAAAACAGTTCTTTTGCTTCAAGGTGAGATCCACGCTGTTTTACTATTCAGGTTTCTGGGCACCCTGTGGGATCAGACTGAGGCAAGACCCCAGCTGCAGCTCATCCTTGCTCAGCTCATCCCTGATGTTTCGGGGCATGAGGGGGAGTAGTACATAGACTTCTCCTAAAAGCCCACCCTCGACAAATCACATGCACCGGCTCTGCATCTCTGCCTCTTTTAGGAAGTCTAAGACGTGATATTTCACTGACTTTTCCTGATGAAGAGTAAAGGCCTGATAAGTGTATTGAAAGTCCTGAGTATATTATACTTGTCACAACTCAGACCTGGCGACTCAGAGATTCATTGTAGAGAGACACAGGGGGTCATTTATGGGAAACTCCAATGTCAATATCCTCAGTTCCTTCATTTTTTGACTGGTCAAAGTTCCCAGGGAAGAAGGGTAGTTTGTAGCTTTCAGTGATTTGTGAAGTGAGCAGGAAAAAAAGTAGCTCTAGGGTGTGCCCTGGTGGCCTAACAGTCTAGTACACTCTGGGAGCAGTCCCACATACATCCAAAGGTACTGGGTTCAAGATCCAGGGCTGGGAGAACAACCAGTGTGAACAACTAAATTAAAAAATAAATAAAGTGCTTCTTCCACCTCTCTCTTTCTGCCTGCCTACTTGCTTTCCTGCACATTTCCTTTGAAAAAAGAAAAAAAGCATCTCTGGTTGCAATGAGTAAATATCCACTTGATATCCCTATCTGCATACAGCAACTTTGTCCTCAGCTGTGCCTGCTGGCAGCCCAGTCCAGAGACTAAAAATCTCCATCCCTCAGCCTGGTGGGAAAGGAGCAGTGCAGCATGGACAATGGGAGAGGATAATCAGGACTTTCATAGCTTCCCAGTCACCTTTCACCCAGTTCTGACTGTGGCTTATTTCTTCCAGAGGTATCTAAGATTGCCAACTCTTTATCCTTTATTTTTTATTTTTTTATATTTTTAGGATTTTCCATCAAAGTAGAACTCTTCTTAGCTCTCCCTGGGTTTCAGCTTTCTGTGGGCTGCTAAGTCAATTACCAATCTTCCATCTGTTTCCAGCTTCCAAAATTCTTTTTTGCTATAGTCTCTTTTGTTCACTGTTCTCATGAATTTGAGTTGTTTTTGGTTTGTTTTTTTTAACCAATCCATTTATAATAGTCTCAGTGAGTTTTACAAGAGAGCAAAAAGCAAGCAAGAACTTAAGGTAAGGGAACCAGAGGCCTGTGATGAAAATGGTCTCCAGGGGAGGATACTCTCCCCTATAAAGTTCAAGCTTCTTCGCCCAGTCATGGCCTTTGACCACCTCTGAGGCCGTAAAAGGCTGCGTCTCAGTTATGATCATGTAGGCTGGAAGAGTAGAAAGCAAAGAAAAACTAGAGAAGCCGGCCTAGAAGATGTGCTGCAGCAGCAGGGGAAGCAAAAGATACTAAATCTCATCTTTCTGATGAGTGAGTTCTTCTCTTCTATCTCTGCTTCTCTTACTCTGTGAGCTAGAAGTCACTCCATAAAGCTCCCTGCACTCTTGCCCTGTCCTTTCTATCCTTTCTGTCTCTTGATTTGGCATGAGGTGATGGTGGTTAAGAGCTATTTGGGTAGATGAGATAAGTTGAAATGGAGGAAGAAGTAAGCTACTATAGTTCCTTTTTCCTAGAATGGGCTGTGGGCAAAGGTATTGCCTTCTTCACTTCCTCTTTCATACTCGGACCCAAGAACTCAAAGAGAAAAAGTCAGTGCCATGACTGGGTCGGTAAACTCAGGAGAGGCAGGAATTCTGGTGATGGTAGTGTTCTAGTGATGGGAGTAGTGGTAGAGGCTGTGTATCCAATAAAAGGAGTAGCTGTACCAGGCAGTTCACTTTGCTACAAAGATAACTTGAAACTTCCCCCAGCAAAAGTTGGGGAAGGAGGGTAGAAATCAGTGGATAAATACTCCAGACAGCTCATCATCATTCAGGAAGACAGTGTTGAGGTTGGACCACAAGGTTTCTCAGGAAGTTCCCATTAGCATGGAGTCCCAGTACCTATGACAGTACCAGGCCCACCAGTACACGAGTGTTGCCTACTCTCCCTTCCACAGCTTGTTTGCCGCATTTCTTCACTCCTGTTTTCTGGGATTACCTCCCAAGGAAATTCAATGCAACCCGACCTTTGTTTCAGAGTCTGCTCTGGGAAAATCCACACTAAGACAGGTGTCTTCCAACCCAAAAGCCAGTCTGAGCAGGCTACACCTACCCTGGGGAATTGTGCCTACACTTTTCTGAGGCTGGTTTCAGCTAGGAATTTCTTGTATGAGATTCTGAGTACTTATACTTCTCGGAGCTCTGAGTTCTAATTGGGTGTGCCAGAAAGGAAATGTAAATTGTCGGTACCGAGGATATAATCCCTGGCTCCCACCTCTGACAGTGGACATAAGGTCAGAACCAAAACTAGGGCCATAAACATAGGAACCCCCACTTCCTCTTCCACTCACACTGTTGCAGTCACGTACACACACCCTGGCTTGAAAAGCACTTCCATCCCTCCATGGGCAGAGACACACCCCAGTTAGAGGTCCACATGGGTTGTGAAGAGAGAGGTCATCAACAGCATTCTAGAGGAGGACACCCAAGAGGAGACTCTTTGAAATTCTTGGATGAAGGGGTTCAGGGAATAAAGGAGCACACCTCAGGCTCTCTCAGACATGGTGAGACTCCTTTTCTGACCTAGCATGTGGGGTCAGAACACTGAATGGTCAGCCCTTGAAAGGGTTATTCAGAGCCTAGCTAATTAAGCAGTCTAGTAACTGACCAATATGAAGTGGGAAGGATGGGAGAGGGGTTGATCTGTGGATAACCTTTGATGTCTAGCTCCTGTTGAAGGACTGGTTTTGCTTTATTGGCCAGGCAGTCATTCAAGAACTTGTGTTGAGCACCAGATCCCAGATGACTAAAACCTGCCCTGGCTCCCACTAGAGTTACCATCTAGAAAGGAAAGCGGCCCTTCCAAAATTAGTCACAGACATTTGATTTAAAATTAGATGTCATTTCCTTTCCAAAAGGCAAAGGAGGGCTGAAGGATTTCTGACCATGTGAGTCGGGGCAGAGCTTCTGAAAAATGGTTTGGGGATGAAGACTATGCTCTAAAGCAAGCACAATGTAGGAAGAAGGTGGGAGAAGGCTGCGGGGAGGGCAGATAGAAAGAGGGACACCCTTTGATGCCTTAAATAGTGAAGCCTTACACACCCACACACACACCCACCACATGTGGAACCGGAGAACACACTAGCCGAGAAAGGCAATACTTCAAGTTCTGGATGCCTGCTTGGGAGCACCCACCCTAAATTGCTCAAACCTCCCTTAGTGCATCCCTACTCCATCTGTAGTCTGCCTAGAGAAGGGCGCTCAGTTGGGAGAAGTGAAGGGGTGGGGACTAGAACCTTCTACATTACTTCAGTAGGCAGACAGGAACATGGATAAGCAGATGAATCATCAGCTGTAGACTTCTCCCCTAATGGGGACACGGAACTACCACTACTGGGGACAGAAAGCCAGGATCTGGATCCTGCCACACGTGTTACAGAAACTGGTTTCACCTATCCCTCCCCAAGGGAATCCCAACAGTTGGGCTGGTTAATACCTCCACAAAATTTTAATAAGACGGGTCTCCCTGAAAATAGCACCTGAACAGGACCCCTCCTACTCTTATGTACTTTCTCCCTCTCTTTGTCTCTGAATTTTCACAAGGACAAAAGACACAGAGCTAGAGCCACTCCACCTTCTATCCTTCTACCGGTTTAGACTATCAAATTTCTAGCTAAGCTTTCTAAACAAACAAAACACCTTTCCAAATACAGGGCAAGTGAAGGAAGCCACAGAAAGGCAGGAGAAGGCAAAGAGAACCCAGCTTTTCCCTCTCTGGTGGAGCCTCCCTGGCCCACCAGGGAACATCACCTCCCCCGATAAACACTGCATGACTACTGTGCACCATGCACACGCTAGGTCTCCAGGAGATATTGTTCCTGTGGTGGAAGGGCTCACATACTGATTGAGGAGGGAAATATGCAAACAAGTAGGGAAACTAAAGTGTGTCTGGTGCTGAGAGGGAAGCAGGTACAGGGTACAGGTGAGGGTTACAAAAGAGTCTATCTAGTCCAGGAAGGAAGACCAGAAAAAGGTGACTTGAATATTCCTAGTAAGTGTTAACTATCTTAATAGAAGGGACAGCGGGAACTCAAGCACTGAGCGTGAAACCCCATGATGCAGCTCTGGAAATGGTTGTAATAAGGCAAGGCAGGCAGAGCAGGGGGCGGGTGGTGGTAGGAAAAGGGAAGACCCTGGCTCATACAGGTCTGCATATCAGGATTGGTTTGCATGAGAATGGATTAAACTTCTGCAAAAGCCCAGGAGAGAGTTGAGGAGACTTGATTTAGACAGATCTCATCAAACAGAGTTAAGAAGGTCTCCTGAAACTGCTACTATTGCGAGAAGGGGAAAGGACTGGCCTGGTCCCTGGCTTGAGTGGCAGGGAGGATAGAGGACAAGCAGCTCTAAAGAAAGAGATTTTTGCCACATTCTTGCTAGTGCATGACTCTACCTTCTCACATGGGGTAACTCCTGAGATGTTCTGAGACGTTTGTGTCATTACCACTTCCTTGCCTTGGAGGTTTATGGCTTGTCAAGACAGAAGGAATTTGCCTGCAGGCACTTTTCATGAAAACTTTATTGTTCATACCCCGGGTGTCTGTGAGCCTGCTGCAGGAAACCAGCCTCACCAAGAGGTAAGAGACTGATGCTGGACACAGGAGGGTGACTCCGCAAAGGACACGGCTGGCCTGCCATGGCAAAAGGCCCCAGATCCTTGGAGTTGCTCTGGGTTGACTTTAGTCCTTGGTATTACTGTAAGGGCTAAGTTCCACGCCCGCACCCCGCCCGCCCACACACACCCATGCACACACACCCCCAAGGTCAATTTCACACTGATCCTGTGGAATGGGAGTTGGGGGCTGAGGGGCCTACGTTGATTAACTGAATAAAACAAAGCCCCTGTTTCTTGCAAGCACTCGCTCCACAATCCGGGCAGATTCTGGATCTCATCTATCAGTGCGGTCACCGCATTCAGTGGAGAAGACCTCCTGAAAGAGAAATGGAGAAAGCAGATGTGTTCAGTCTTCCCCTCAAACGAATGGGCACTTCTCCGCCCATTCCTGTGTCCCCAGAGGATAGCAGACTGGATGCTAGGAAGGAGGTGGAGTGCCAAGCTTTCACTTTAAAAACGCAAAAAGCCTATGCTGACCAGGGAGACGATCTACAGCTACAGCTGAGCCCGTGGGGGCAGACCCAGTAGGCGGGGCGGGACCAGGCCAGGTCTGGGAGAGCCACGCCGCGCCTGCGCACCGCGGACTGTGTAGCCCGGGCGCCCTCGCGAGGTGGGCGGGGGCTGCCCGGGCATCCGGGTCCCTCACCCCGCCCCCGCTGCATGAATGAGAGGCGCGGTGCCCGCCCCTCCCCCGCCGGGCCCGCCCCTCGCCGGGGGCCGCCACCTCAGTCGCGCTCGGTACTGACGGACGCTTGCCGCCCGCTGCTCGCTGCCCGCCGTCCGGCGCTGACGGTCCCGCACGCCCGCCGCCGCCGCCGCCGCCGCCGGCGCTTCCGAGTAAGTGAGCGAGCGAGCGAGCGAGGGCGGGGGTGCCGAGAGCAGTCGCCCCCGGATTGGCGCGCAGGGGACCGGGCGGGTCCGGGTTCGGGATGCTGAGGAGACCGCGGGCCCACGCCTGCCTTCCCCCCACACTCTCCGGCGCTCGGCGCGGGGCGGGGGACGCGGGGACCTCGGTCTCCGACCCGGAGGGACGCGCAGGAGGGTCTATCCCGGGCCGGAGGGTGAGTCCCACACAAAGGGCGGCGCGGGGCTGTCACCGGGAGGTCGCAGGCGGAAGGCTCGTGGCGCCCGCCTAGCCCGCGCCCCGGCGTCGGGTCCCCGGGCGTGGGAGGCGGCTGGGATGTGAGGGCGGCGCGGGTGGCGAGCGCCGCTGCCACGGTGTTGGTGCTGGGAGCGCGCCTCGGGGGGCGCGGCGTGGCAGTGTTTTCCTGGTCCCCGTCTGCTCCTCCCCTTTCTTTGTGGCGCTGGTCTCGTGCCCGTTTGTCACTGCGTGCATGGTTCTGGTCTGCAGCGAGCCCTCGAGCCTCGACTTACTCGTTAATGAAAGTCAGGTGGTCGTCTCTGCTCTGTGAGCAGGGGTCGTGTGAGCGTCCACAGGCCGGAGAATCAAGGACCGTCTTTGTTTCCCCGAGACCGAATGGGGGGGCGGGTGTGTGTGTGTGTGTGTGTGTGTGTGTGTGCGTGCGCGCGCGCGCCTCACCTATGAAATGAGAAAATCAGAGCTCATTACAAAGCGTAGGAGGGGGACAAGGACGTTGTCATCAGTCCTTTCACCGCCTTGTCTCTGCCCTGTCAAGCAGCAATTTTTGTCCTGTACGAGTGAGTGGGTTTTGGTGGTTGAAAATTAATACTCAGTCTGTATATCTGGAACACTTTGTTTTGGGTTAAGTTAATGGTTATATGTATATATGCATATGCATTTATGTATCTATATAGAGAGGTGTTTGTAAATACACACGCATACACGCCAGTACTTACAGAACACTGCTTTCTGGCTCGAGGTAATTGATAATGTCTGTATACTCAGTTACACGTCTGTAGAATACCCTAATAATATCTAGGACGCTGTTTTCTCAGCTCAGTAAAGGCAGATTTTGTTTCTTCCTGCCTCCCTCTGTTAATAAGAAGGTGGTACAGCAGGTTCTCTCCACCTTTTTTTAAATTTTTTTTTCCCCCTTAGTGCTTTGGCAAAGGGTTTTATTACATATTACCCTGGCATGCACCCTTGCTTTGATCCGAGTTTTCCTGTGTTCTGTTGTTGGGTAGTGCTGCCCAGCTCAATGGCTCCTCTTACAGGACTGCTGGAAAACACCTTTCAGCATTGTCCTCATCCTCAGAGAGAGGAGGAAGCTCTGCAGGTTCCCACGGAATGGCTTGGTCTGTCTGACTTTGTTGTGTTAATAAAGTTATCCCAGCTGCTGCTGATGTAGACCAATTAAAAAGAGTCAGCGATCATAGCCCTAGTTATTCCTTACTGCTTCTTTTGGATCCTTTTCTCTTTTTTAACCAGATTTTATATGTTGAGAAGATAGTTGCATTTCATTTTCTTTTTTACCCATATAATTTTGCATATTGGTGGAAATTGGGTGACCTTGGTTATAAAAACCCTACCTCCAGAACATATTTTTATTATAATCTCTTGATTCAAAGAAGTGGTGGTTAAAAAAAAAAAAAGTTAAGAGGAGCTTAACTTTGGGTGATACAAATAATTGAATTGGCCCAGTTTTCTTTACAGTTTTGAAATTAGTTTTTAATCATATGTGTTTTAATTCCTGATAGTTTTCAGTGCAAAATAAAGTGTAGACTAAGCAGTCTTTCATGGCATCTGTTTATATATGTTCCCTCTGTTAAAAACATTTGATTTTAATTTGAAAGGGAAATTTTCCATTGGATAGATCAGGATTCATTATTCTTGGTGAAAGTTTTACCTTGTGTTACCATGGTCAAATTCTCTTTTTTGTCAGAGTTAAAAATAAAGTTGATTTGTCTATTTAGAGAAGTTTTGGGTTTATGATGTAAGATTTAAGTATAATTTTAATATCAATGGATTTAACTCCAAATAAGTTGAATTAAAAACAAAGACTTCATTAACTAGTGTCACTAATTTGAAGAAACCCTAATTATATAAACTGCCTGCATATGATTTTTCTTTTTCAGAAATCTCTAAACAAACCATAAGGGGAAGTCTTAGATAAACAGAGTAGTATAACCGGAATTATCACTGAAATAGGCTTGCCTTGTACCACAATATTGTGGAACTTTAATTTTGCAAGAATGACTTAGCTATTGTTTGTATCAGCATAGGAACTTAAAACATCCTGACCTTGTTATTCAGCATTCTGTTAATCAAAATCTTTACCAGCCCATAGGTTAGCATTTCTAGAGTTGATGATTGAAGAAAAATTTAAAGTAATTTTTATATCATCAAGATATATTCAATTATATTAAATGCTGTCATAGTAGTAAATATATTCTTTTTATTCATTAAAAATTATATTGTTTGTGATGTAATAGCATGCATGACACTTTACTCAAAACTGGGATTCATTATCCTCTCAACATTGTCTGATAATAAAAAGAAATTTTTTCTCATTAAGCTTTCTCTGTCAATAATTTTTTATTTCAAATGGCAGTTTGAAAACTGATAGTAATGCTAATATAATGTATTAACTTAGACCATATGAAATTGCCATTTTTTAGTTTGAAGAATAGTCAAAATAGCAGTTTCATATAATCCAACCGTTTTCAATTCTTTTCAGTTCCTTCTGGTATTTACTTTTATATTGCTTTTATTCTTAAAGTTTATACTGTTCTTGTTTTTCCACCTTTGAATATTATCTGTGTACTTGAAACTGGAGAATTTAGTTGTCCCACCCAACCATCCTTCCATTTTTCACTCATACCTATACTTTATAGTTTTCTGTTAAGTATTCAGTGTTTATATGACTGTGACAATGTACCTATTTACTATTGAACCACAAAATAGAAGTACTGTTATTACATTTCCTTTCTTGTACAACTTGTGTTGGTCTTGAATTAAATATTGCCTCTCTTTTTCCTTTGCTTACATTTCTTTGTACCAGTAACTAGTTCCTCTTTAAATTTTTTTTTTTTTTTTAAGAAATGAGCTGGTAGTAATGAAGGTGAGTAGGCAGGCAGACAGGAAGAGCGAGGAGGGAGAAGCACCTTGTTTAGTTGTTTACACAGGTTGTCCCTCTCCCACAGCCTGGGACTCGAACCCAGGGGTGCATGACCTCTGCTCCTTCAGAGGCTAGTGACCTAACCCTACTCCACCAGGGCATGCCACATCTTTAAATTCTGACAGATCTGACACTCCTTAAATGTTTTCAGGTAACATTTTTAGTTTCACTTCTTTTGCCTAGCTCTCAACCTAGAGCTTTCCTTTGTTATAATCTGGGGAATTCCTTTGCCTTCCTCCTAAGTTGGAGCCTTTACTTCCTGGGTCCTGTATCTTCCTTATCTTTAATTAGTAGCTTCCTGAGAAAGGGCAGTACAAACTCTGAAATTCCTTCCTTGATTCAGAAGTTGCATGTCTGTAAATGTCTTCATTTTACCCTCTTCCTTTACTGGTGGTTTATCTGGATATTGAAGTCTAGGTTGAAAATTAGTCTTCCTCTTTTGAAGGCATTGCTCCATTAGCTTCCAGTGTTGCTGTTGAGAAGTCCACTTCTATTTCCCATTCTCTTGCTTCCTCTTTGGAAGATTTTAGGATCTTCTGTTTATCCCAGATAATATACTTCTTCATTTTCTTTGATATAAATCCTTTTCTTTGCTTTTGCTTGTGAGACAGATTATATTTTCTAAAACTGAGTATGTACACACACACACACACACAACAATCTCACCCAATGTGCTGTTCTTTATGGTATTGCCATGCCTCCATCAAGAGGTAGGTAAGGTCTTTGTTTCTTTCCCTTGAACCTGTATAGACATGAATGTTCCCCAGAATGTTTTTGGAGCTCTGCTAGATGATCAGAAACATGCAACAGGGTGTGGGGTGAGTTTTTTGGTTTTTGTGTTTTTAAGCTTTTAAATGGAATCATCACTGGTGGGCACGCAGCTGGAGTAGAGGTTGGGTGCAGTTCACATACATCCCAAGGTCTCCGGTTCCAGTCTCAGCGCTCAGGGAACAACCAAGATGAACAACTAAATGAAATAAATAAAATATTGGCACACCCTGGTAGAGTGGGGTTTGGGTGCAATCCATATATATCCCAGGGTCCCAGATTCATAGTCTGGTATAGGCAGGAGCAACCAAGATGAACAATTAAATAAAATTAAGCGGTTCGTTCTTCTCTCTCTTCCTGCCTTCCTACTTGCCTCTGCTCGCCTTCATTCATACATGTACCATTCCTTTAAAAAAAAAAAAAAAATGGAGGGTGCACCCTGGTGGCCCAGCGGTCTAGTACACTTGGGAGCAGTCCCACATACATCCCAAGGTCCTGGGTTCAAGACCTGAGACTGGGAGAAATAAATCCTCCTGCAGTTGTGCCTTATCTCTTGTAGCATCAGCAACACTCTGGGGAACCATCCATGTCAGTGTGTGTACACATATACACTGATATGACAATCTTTTAAAAAAATAAAAAACTACAACTTTCTCCTGATCTCTTATCTCTCCTCTTCTGTTTACCGTCATAGTTAAATGTCACAAAAAATAAGTCTACATTTCCAACTTGCCTCCTCTGTGATACATGTCACTCTCTGAAATACTGTTGTCGACTGACTTTTTTTTTTTTTTTAAAGGAAAGATACAAGAATGAAGGTGAGCAGAGGCAGGTAGACAGGAATTGAGAAGAGCAAAAAACACTTTATTTTTATTTAGGTGTTCATCTTGATTATTTTTCCTGCTGACTACAAGACACAAACCTGTATGTGAACTATGCTGTTGGAAGGCTGCTGACCAAAACCACTACTCCCCGAGGACATGCCTGATTTCTTTTTTCTTTTTCTTTTTTTTTTTTTTTCAAGAGAAGAAGGAAGGGAGAGGAAGAAGCAGCGTTTTTATTTATTTACTTGCGGGTGTGTATGTGTCTGTTTTCCCCCTGGCTCCAGGTTTCCCAGGTACTTGGGTTTTACATGGTCACACCTCAGTCATCTCCACTGCTTGAGCCACAAGGGTGTGCCCAAGTTGACTGATTTTTTATTTTATTTTATTTTATTTTGGCCTGTTATCTGCCCTGGAAGATCAGCTCCAGGAAAGCCAAGATCTTATCTGCCTTTTTTACCTGTGTATCCCCAACTGGTGTAAGTGTCAATATATGGACAAAAATGACACAGCTGACATTTTAAACCTGCTAGACTACTTCTTGCTTTTTAAAAGTTTCTAACGAGAAAATCAATTTTTATTTATTTTTTTAAATTATTTGCCACTTGGCCTCCCTCTGGCCCAGTGCAGTCCACATACATCCCTGCTTTGCCTCCAAGGGCCAGGTTGATCAGGATGAACAATTAAAATGCTGCTTCTCTCTCTTCCTGCCTGCCTGTTCACCTTCATTCCTGCCTGCACCTTTCCTTTTACAAAAAATATTTTTTGTTACACTTATAGTTGAAAAATTATGAAGACTATTAATGATTTCATTATTTCTTAAACATAATTTAACATTAGCAATCTTGCGCCTGGATTTTGGAGTCAGATTGCTCGAAGTTGAATTTCAACTTTTGCTTTTTGCCATGCGATCCTGGGCAAATCTGCTAACCTGTTTACTCATTTGTAAGATGGAAATAATAATAAGACTAACCCTATATGTCTGTTGTGTGGATAAAATGAGATAACATGTGAATGCTAAACTCAGAGCTTGACATGAAATAAATGCAATAAAGATAATTACTCTTATAGTTAATTGTTTAGCTTTTCCCAATTTCTGATATTTGTGAATTCATCAATGTAATATTTTTCTTTCAGGTGCTTTTGTTTCCTAGGGCATATTGGCTGTAAATGTGACTCAGCAGTTTTTTGGTGGTTTTTTTTTTTTCCTCATTTTTTTCCTCTATTTCCCAGATAACCCCATGTGATAGATTGGTAAAATGATCTGTTGACAGATGGGTACACTGTAGGACTTCCCAGCAGTTTAAATTGTTTTGATCACTAGATAAATGTTTTCATTTGGAGGCAAATCCTGTTCGTTTATATGGCATGTCCAGAAGTAAGGTTCTTTCTTCATGTTATTCCATATTGTTTTCTTTATTACTGGAAATGGAAATTTTAAAACACTCAATACTTCAGCAACAAATTATTTTTTAAGTATCTGTAAGACATTGTTCTTTTTGTTTACTAGCTAGCTGGGAATAAAAATATATGTAGCAATACAAAGCCCATTCTTTAAGCCACATGAGGGATAAAGACAGCTCTGTAAAAATTCTGAATAGGGAGAGTCATGTCCTGCCAGCATTAAGGGATTCTTGTAACTTTTCTACATGATAAATTGTCTGCGTTAGCCTATTCCCTTATTATTTGTCTTGATTTTTATTGTGAAAGTTTGCTTAACAATCATAGAACTCACTTAGATTTTAAGGTAGATAGTACACAAGCCAAAATTGAAAGCAAGTTTGAATTTTTCAAAATTGTTTCTTGAATAATTGACTTAGCAGCTATTCTGCTTTTTTCTTATCTAGGTAGATAACTTACCAATTATCTGAGCATTTCAGACATGAGAGTATGGTATTGGGTAAATTTAGGGTTCAAAAAGAATGCCAGGTGGTTTGAAAGCCAGCTGGCTGCTTCTCTGCTGCTCTGGAGATGGGAATCAGACACTGCTCCTTGCCAGCTCGCCCAGGAGTAGCTGGCCAGTGGTCTTTCTTTTGACTGACCATTCTTGGGAAAACCAGCCTGAGTCCTCCATCTGCTGTAAGGACAGTCTGACACCAGAGTTGCTCTGAATCTCCATGGTGCTTCAGGGAATTGCAACAAGTCTTGAGTGGCAAGGAGAGGAAGCCACTTTTCAGATAGCATTGTAAGTGAATGGTATATCAAGCTGTAAATTTGCTGTGGGGGCGGGGGATTGTAATGCAACTTGAGTTTTCATGGATTCAGTGTTATTAGGTATATTACAATAGCTTAGTATGAAAGTCACTATAGTAAAACTACAGTGTGTTTTAATATAACTTCTAGTTTACCTGCTTTCAAAGTTCTGTTTTTATTGATTTTTCTTAAAGTGAGGTTTGCCAATTTTTTCTCATTGTCTTCTTCCAAAGTTATGATCATTCGGATTAGTAAAAGTGTTTATCTTGCTATAAAACTTAGTCCTATAGACACCATAGGCTTCTGTAGAAGATCGGTCATATATGTTGTCTAAAATCTGTCTTGTTTTGTCTTGTTGATGTTTTCCTAACTAGAGAGGTGTTTATATTGGATAGTTCTTCCTTTAGCAAATATAATGTCATAATTGAGAACAAGAAGTGCAGATATGGTGTGCTCTGATGGAGTAGAGGTTTGGCGCATACCGCATGCATCCCAACGTCCCAGGTTCGTGTGCTGGGGTGGATGGGGGACAACCAAGATGAACAGCTAAGTATAATGAAGTGCTTCTTCCTCCTTTCTCTTCCTGCCTGTCTCTACTCGCCTTTGTTCCTTCCTGCATCTTTCCTTAAAAAAAAAAAAAAAAAGTGCAGCTATACCCCTGCAAATATAATGAACATTCAGTTCATTTGATAAATGTTGATTTAATTCTCAAAATAACTTTGCCATAATATATTAGTATGCTCCATGTTACCTTTAAGATTTTGTTATGTTTTGTTTTTTTACATTTGGAGGTTAAATGGTGCTGCATTACCCATGCTTATTAAGTTCATCTGGGCAAACCAAAAAATCATGAACTCCTTGGTTTATTCTCTCCCAACTCTAAGCATGAAAAGTTATGTTCAGTGGTGTAAACTTGAAATAGAAACTAGTATCATATCCCAATAGCCTCTTCGTCTTGGACCGGAAGAAAAAGTTTGGCAAATAATGAAACATCCAAGTATGAGCTAATGTAGTTTATGGGAAATGGGTGGGAAGGGAAATCAAAGGTGTAGACTTTCATTTTTTCTTTATCACAAAAGAAATTGCCAAGTGTTGTAATCTCATGCTTAACTATAATAAAAATGTTTCCTTAAATTATTGGTTGTTCCTGAGACCAGTCAGAAGAAAATTCTGTGGCAGTGAGAAAGATTATTTTTTAAAAATCAATATCAATAGCCAGGGGCATATTGTACCTCTAAACCATCTTTCACATTAGCTAACCTATACTAAAAGCCTTTTGTGCTTTTTAGCTCTAAATATTTTGCTCATTTAACTCGTTACAGCAACCCTCAAAGGGTTGTTAATGGATGATACAAGATCAAAGCAGTAACCTATTCAGGTTCACAAGGTCAGGAGCCAGGTTTAAAATCCAGGCCAGAATGCACCCTGATAGCCTAGTTCACCTAGTGTACCTGGGTATAGTCCCGCACACATCCCAGGTTTCCAGGTTCAAGACCTAGGGCCAGAGTAAACCAATGTAAACAACCAGATAAGGTGCTGCTTCTGCCTCCCTCTTCCTGTCTGCCTACTTGCCTTCATTCCTGCCTGCACCTTTTCTTTAAAAAACAAAATTTCAGCCCGTACTCTCCCAGCTTACATTGTCACAGCTGATGTCTACTTTCACAAAAATTCAGGTCTTTACTATTTATATGCTATCCTGCACTGGCATTTTTGGAAAACTGTTGATAAAGAAAATTCAACACTACCCTGTAGCTCAGGCAGCTAAGGTACAGGCTGTGACAGCCATGGACCAGGATTGAAGACCTGGAGCCAGAAGAATAATAAATCCAATTAATTTGAAATATATATATTTGAATGAATGAAAGAAAATTCAAACACCATTGAAGAAAATAGCCGGAGAATAAGGAAAGATTTGGGGAATATCCATTTATCTCTCCTGATACTCTTGAAGTAGCTAATCATTGCAGAACCACTACAGTAAATAAAAACGACTTGTTAGAATGGGGTATAGGGATTGTATAGTTTCCCAGGGTTGCTGTAATAAATTACCACAAAAATTGTGGCTTAAAATAACAGGCATTTATTCTCTTAAAATTTTGAGGCCAGAAGTCCAAAAGCAGTGTCAGAAGTACTGCTTCACTCTCTTCAAAGTTCTAGGAGAGAATCCTTCGTTGCTTCTTCCAACTTTTGTTAACTCCACACATTCCTTGTGTTATGCCAACATAACTCACTCCAGTCTCTGTTTCTGTCTCACAGGGCCTCCTCCTTTATCTCTCTCTTATAAAGACAGCGTCATTGAATTTAGGGTCCACCTGGATAATCCACGCTGATCTTATCTCCAGATCTTTAACTTCCTTATGTCTGCAAAGAACCTTTTCCCAAATAAAGTCACATTTACAGGGTGCTGATACTAAGATTTGAGCATAACTTTTTAGGGGCACCATTCAACCCACTGCATGCAGTAAGAACTTCCTTGGTGATGATTTTCAGTCAACTGCTGTGTCACATAGAATTTCAGATTAGACAGCTGTCCAGTAGACCATGATAACAAAATGGGCAAAGGTATTAGAAGTTTAGAAGGACAGAAAACTAAGGTCAGAGAAAGGTTTAGTGAACCAGGGAAGGTTGTATTATTTATGAAAGATCATGAAGGATAAATAAACTTTTTTTTCACTTGGTCAGGATAGCCTGGAGTGTGCAGATGTTGAAAGTAACAAGAACAAAAATAGGGACACATCTTCAGGGAACCATAACTAATCCATTTGACTAAAGTATGGTACTTAGAGAAATAGTAGAGCACTGAGATTCATCAACTCAACACTAGAAGTCTCCCATGAATTTGTACTTTACTTGGAGTTGCTTATCCTTGAGAACACTATATCACAAGAGTTCCTATCAAGGGCCTTCAGAATCATGATAAAACCCTTTGAAAAACACATGTAGAATTTTTTCTTCTATAGAAAGATTTTCAGAAGAGTCCATAACATTAAAAAAGGTTAAGAAACACTGCTCCATTGGAAATGAAGTGTTTTATGTCTTAAAGATGTTTCTGGAAGATTATTAATTTTCTATTTGGTTTACTTTGCACTACTTGGAAGGTAATTTGAAAATGGATCTCCAAGGAGCCTTGGTCAGAACTGTCTGTGGACTTCACTGGGAATGTTGCATACTAAGAATTAAAGTACTATTTCAGGAGGGATATGAAAGAGGCCCTGGGCTCTTTGAAAAATAATCAGCTGCTGATTCCACAAAAAGACAAACTCACAAGGTTCCATTCACAAGGCAACTGTGACGTCCATATCTCAGTTTTCTCTTTCAATTCACTATCACCATCCATTTAGAACTCCAGAATTATATAAAAGCATGACGAAGTTCTGGGAGGAAACTGACAGCTGCATTCCTAAAAGTTGGGTTTGTTTGTTTTTAATGTATTCTGTATAACTGTTCTCTACTGGATTTTCAGTGTAACAACCTACTTCATGAATAAAACAATGTATTACATAGCTATCTAACTCTCTTAGTCCATTCAAAGTGCTATCACAAAATACAGCCTGGGTGTCTTACAAACAGCAGAAATTTCCCACAGTGCTAGAGGCTTAGCCAGTTCATGATCAGGCACCAGAGATCCGGTGCTTGGTGAAGACCTGCTTATTGGTGCATGGTCTTTGCATGTCTTCACTTGGCAAAAAAGATAAGGGGGCAACTGGAGTCTCTTATAAGGGCCTGTCCCATTCATGGGCATTCCCCATTAAGTACTGTCACATTTCAGGTTAGGTTTTAATATATGAATTTAGGGGTATGCAAAAATGCAGCATATAGCACTGGCTATATGATAAAAGGAAGAAGTTAATATTTTCCATATAACTCAATTTCTAAATCAGTGGCCATGCTAATTTTTATTGAACCATTTTCCACCCTAGATTAATATTACTTAATAGATGTACTCAACGTTTTTCAGGTTTCTCCACCAATAAGGTCCTCCATTTTAATTTATTTATTATAGAAAAAAATTACATTAAATACACTCAAAAGTATAAAGAATACAATATATCTTTATATGCCCATTATTCTGATTCAGCTGTTACCAAGATTTTGCCACATTTCTTTCACAGTTCTTTGCTGAGGTCTTTTAAAGCAAATCCTAGGCATTTCTACATGCATCCCTAGCATACTTCTCTATACATCTCTAAAAAATAAGGATCTTATCTTACAGAACAAAATGTCGTTCTCATACCTAATAAAATTAACTTGCTCCTTAGTTTCTTTTAATAGCTGAATCCTATACCGATTTGCCCAGTTGTCTCCATATCTTTTTTGATTCAGAGACGATAGATCACATTTTGTCATTTTATCTCTCATGTCTGTTTTGATCTAGGTCAGTTCTTCCTCCTTCCCTCTCTCCCTACATTTTTTGTGTGTGTCATAGACTAGTTGTAGAAACTGGGTCAGTTGCTCTGTGGAACTTCTCACATTTGGAATGTGTCTGTTTGCTTCATCATGGTATCAGTTTATTGTTCTGTTCCCTTTATTTCCCAAAACTTGAAGTTAGCTCTAGAGGCTTGATTAAAATCAGATTTAACTTTTTTGAGAATGCTCAGGAGGTGTTTAATGTATCACATCCAGAGGCCTTCTGTGTCTGGCCACCCCACTCTCTAGTGATGCTAAATGTCCACCTTAGTAAAATTACTAAAGAGGAAGAACTCAGTATAAATAGACTTTCCAAAGAACCAACTGCTGGTGATCTTATATGGATGACCTCTACATTGTTTCCTGGAGGAGAGAGAAATGGGTCATCAGTAGACATAAGAATGAGAAATCGGGCCAGCAATGGAAGTGTCCTCACAGAGCTGAGTGAACCCAAGGTCTGCTCCATTCACAGTAAAATGTCATATCAGGATCAAATATTTCCTTGATTGTGGTAAAAATGCTGATTTTCTTATTCTTTCACCTCTTTCACATTTATTAGCAGGAATTCTATAAAATCTTTACCTCAGCTAAGGCTATTGGGGTTATCCAGAAATACATTTTGGATGAGACTCTGCCAAGTAATTTTAGACTATTGTATTCTTAATACAAGTTTTTCAAGTTTGAATCAGAATAAAAGAATAAAAGGAATTGAGTTAATCTTGTTTTAATGAGTGTTACAATGACATTCTGAGTAGTGCAGCATAAATGTGAATGATTACAGTTTCTATGAAAGTGAAAGGTGGAGATATATGAAAGCCTTTTATAGTCTAGAATTAAGCAGTGGAGATGAAGAAGTACTGGATTAGGAATAAAATACTGGGAGTGTGTGTGTCCCTAAAATATTGTCAGTATATTGAGAAATTGTGTGTAGACTAAAACCAGGGGCATGTATTATTAAACTAATACTTAATTATCTTTAAGGACAGGAAGATTTCTTCCTTGAGTATCATTTTTTTAATTTAAACTGTCTTTATGGGAGAGTCCTTTGATAACTGTTTCTCATACTACATATTGCTTACATCATGTCTTCACATTTTTATTTAGTAAAATCACTTGCTTCTTTGTTCTGCACCATTTTACCTTAAGTTAATTTGCTTTTATTCATCTTCTGAACTTGTATATTCTAGGAAAAGTAACTTTGCTATGAAAGAAAAGTAAACAGGCCAGGGTTCTTAGCTGAGTAACATCTTTAGACAGCCTCTAATCATATTATTTGAGAAGGCCATTAAAAGTATTTGCTAGTGTGATTTCTCTGTAGGCAAACACTTGCTATAATTATATTATCTATTTTAAAGTAGTAATATTTTAGGTCTTTTCTGAGTGATAAAGAACACCATTATAAAGAGATGCCTCAAAAGATCATATGTAATAGCTGTTATACTTATTTTAGTCAGTTAAGCTAAGCATAAAAGCTGATTATTTCTCACTAGGGCTCTAAAATGATTTTAGTGCTACATTTTCCTATCTGTTGAATTAAACAGATGTTTGTAGAACACCTCTCTCTCTCTCTGTCTGTCTGTCTCTCTCTCTCTCTCTCTCTCTCTCTCTCTCTCTCTCTCTCTCTCTCTCTGGAAGGAAGGTAGGCAGCAGATAAGGAGGAAGAGAGTCTAGGAAGCATTCATTTTAGTTTTTAGTTTTAGTTGTCCCACCACCACCACCTCCTGGGCTGTGAAGGAGGTCCTTGGGCTCTATTGGACTGTGCTCTAGGCACCAGCTACACAGCCTTTGTTCTATTTCTTTAAGTGCTTTGAGGGGCTAGAAAATAGTGGCGCATAAAGATCAGTGGGGTTAAAGTTCTACTTTTTGGCAACCACAAAGTTTGTATATTCCCCTTTTATCCTCTGGTAGAAACAAAGGTGGGGTGTTTTTGTTCTTTCAGAACTATTTCAGTTATTTCATCCATTATTCTACTTGGATTTACCATCTTGCTTTTAGTCCTGTCAGTAAATACGTATCACGTATCTTTTAAGTGCTAGTTATTGTTCAGTCTTACCACCCCTTGTAGTGAGAAACTTGTTGAGTAATTCCTCTACATTTAGCAAAGCTAAGGTATAGCTCCTGTCTGAATATATTAGATCTGAGGCTGAAATTGTAATATTTCTTTTTCTGACCTTTTACATATGATCTGACTTAAAAGTTTCTGTAAAGCTAAAGAAAACTGGCTCCTCATGAGAAATTTCAGTACTTTCTTCAGATTATCTGAGGTAACTAGCCACAAATGCAGCGAAATCAATGGAACCTGCTTTTAGGATTTATTCAGACTCACTCTCAACTCTTAAAATCCTAAGCACATGTTTTGCACAGTAAATTACAAGTTTATTTTCATGAAGGCAAAGAAGAAGTAGGATGATGTGTAGGGAAAAGCTTGAGGGATTTGAGTAAATTCTGGTCCTACTCTGTTCATTGTGTGACCTTGGTGAGTCACTATCTCTTAGCCTCCAGTGGGAGTAGTTTGAATGGAATGCTTCATTTAAATAACATTCATTTAATTTAATGTTATTGAACTTATAACTGAATAATCACATCAGAGTTATTGTGAGTACAATTTACCTCCTTTAATAAAATGCTCTCCTAATGATTGTGGTTAGGCAAGGAGTAGGAGGAAGGGAAGAGAGAACATAAGAACTGACAATCTTTGCTACATCTCAGTTCTCCCCTTCCCATAAATGAAGCCAGGTATGCTGCCCGCTTAGTCTGGCTGCTGAGCTGTGTCTGGTTAGAGGTTGTGTTCCAGTGGTGGTCAGATAATGTAAACAAATGTTACTGCTTAACTGCCGTCATGCTATCTTAACTTTTGGGGAAACTCTGGATGTATCTTAAGGTTAATTTAAGTCAGTTCTCTTTCCCTTCTCTCTAAACAGCATAATTGGGAAATAATTTGTATCCCATATAGTTCACACATTTAAAATATACAGTGCAATGGCTTTTTTTAGTAAATTCAGTTTTGCATTCTTTTGCATACAATCAATTTTAGAACATTTTCATTATCATCTCAAAAGAGACACACCCTCCCTAGCCATCACGCCCCCATCCTGCCACTACCCTCCCACCCACCTACACCCTTTCTCTGCCCTAAGCAATCACAAATCTACTTCTTCTGGCTCTCCATAAAGATTTGTCTATTCTTTGCCTTTCACGTAAATAAAATTATGCGATATGTGGTTCTTTATGATTGACTTCTTTTACTTAGAGGACATTTCAAGTTTATTCATGTTTACCTTTTTGTTAAGATTCTCAGTGGAACTCTATCCTGTAGAAGGAAAAGATGAAGTGACTTTTTTTTAATAAATAGATTTACTGGTATCCCATGAATGATTCTCAGTCACAAATGAAGAGAAAATTTATCTAAATTTGAGTAAATTCTGGTCCTACTCCTTGTTACCATAACTGCAGACCAGAAATAGTGTTCCAGTATAAGTTGTAACTACACTTACATACCTGAGTAATGTCATGACTGTTGATTCATCTTGCAGAATCAATACTTTATAACCAAAACTGTTTGTACTACTGTCATTTTCATTTGCTATTTTCATTTTGTAGCTAATTTTCCTGCTGAGTATTCTGCATAACTCAGATATTTATTTTTTACTGCCTGTAGCTTATATGCTGCATGTTACATGTCTGTGGTTACATGTTATATATATTTTGTATGTTAGCTTGATAAGTTAGGTATTTTATGTATCACATTTTGTTTTGGGATAACTAATGATTATATAGTAGTATAAATGAGTGGTTGGAGACATAATACCTAGAAGTACAATCATCAGAGCATATCCCCTCCCCGCAGATTGAGGATGTAGCTTTAAAAAAAAAAAGTTACCCTTTTCCCTTCTGACTTTGAAAAACCCAACCTCTGTATACTGCAGGTTCTTCTGATGGGAAGTGGGGTGTTTGGGCTATGATACTTAATGAGTGCTGACAGTCTTTAACTTTAAGCGTCTGTGAAGAAAATTAGTAAATGTATTACTGATGGTCCCAGACCACACATACCATTAGCTTTCTCTCATGACACCACATTGGATAACTAATTAGAACACAGGAAATCTGCCATTTCAGTGCAATCTTATTATACTAATGTAAAATTTCCTGTGTTCTAATTAGTTATCTAGTGTGGTGCCATGAGAGAAGGTATATATAATAGCAAAAGTCATATTTTTCTGAACTAGAATTAGGATTCATGGTTTGATATTCCAAATGGTCTATTAATACAAAATAAGTAAAATAGCACTTATCTGTAGCATCAGTATATTAGACAGATAGGTTTAGTTATGAGGGACAGAAAATCCAAAACAAGTAGTTTAAAACAAGATAAAAAATTTCTCATTCGTGTAAAAGTTGACACAGGTCTGATAGGGAGCTTCATGATATTAGGGGCCCTTTACCTCTTATCCCCTTTTCCATCTTAGCATTCAGCCTTCTTCTTGGGTGTAAACAATATTCTTATGAGCACGGTGATAGACGTATCCACATTACAGGAAGCAGAGTGGAAAAGGGAATGAAGCAGAAGGTAGAAGGCACCTTCAGTGCTCTGTTAAGCATGATTCTCAGACACTCTCATTGCATCCATATCATTGACCAGAATTGAGATAATGTACAGCTGCAAGGAAAGCTGGGGTATAGAGCCATGTGCCCAGCTAAAAATGTGAATTACAGTGGGAGAAAAGAGGGACAAATATATTGGGGCATGGGGAGTTTCTCTTACAATCTGGTTAGTGATAAACAAAACAGAAAACCAAGGAGCATTTGCCATTATATATCTTTTACTAAGGAAGAAGTGTTCTGTGCTTCTGCTAACTGTTATTCTCTAAATGGAAATGTCCTTTTAGAGAAGAAGAGTTGACAACATAATGGAAACATCTCAAGAAAATGTCATTCTCTTTTCTATAACTGAGTTAGTGCTTGGGATCTTTCGAGAGAGAACTGCCAGATGTATTTCCTGCTTTGAATTCATGAGCTGATATTAAGATTTGTGAGCCACTCTTGTGAGTTTAGCTATGTGATTTTTTTCCCTCTGAGCCAAATAACCTCTGGGGGAGCTGACCAAGTAGAGAATAAATCCAGCCTTAGATGTATAGTGACCTTGTAGAAATATATACCTGTGATGCTTATCTGGCTGATCCACCTGTCTCTCATTCCTGATCTTGAAAAGGGGTAGAAACCTCAAAGTGGAACAGTCTTTAATGTATTCATCTATAAAATCAAAATACTAATAGTGCTTTACACAATGAAGATTAGTAGTGACCTTGTAAAATGTGTTTATATAGAAGAGAGCTAATATTGCAAGTCTTGACTCTTAAAAATCCATCTGGAGGGGAATTGTTCACTGTTCTGGAATGATAATGATCTTTTTGGAATTTTTGAAAGCAGAATCAAACTTACCTTCCAAAAGATTAAAATAACATTTAATCTGCTGCATTCTCTAAACTATTCCATTTTCAACCTGAAATCATCTTAAGGATAAAGTCTTCCAATATCTTTCTTAAAAGAACAAAGTGATCCCAGCAGACAAAGGAGAGAATTTGAAGCCATGCTTAGGATGATAAATATCTAGAAACGCAATTATCAAACTAAGGGAGTCTGCACACTTTGCTAGATTTATAAATATTTGATGATTGCTGAGTTAGTCATGAGCATCTTAATGCTGTTTCATGGCTATAGGATTCGTCTACAAAATTAAGATGCAAAAACAGATAGACTTGATTTATATAGATTAACCATCTGGAAATTGTTATTGAAGAAATGCAGCTAAACTAAGGCTGTTTTCCAAAATTCCTTATTCTAAGTCACTGCAGAAAGGAATCCACAATTGCGCAGAGACATGTATCCTGTACTTGAATTATCTGTGACTCTGGATTGTTAAGACACTAAATAATTCCAGTGCCAAACTCACACCAAAGAGAGATTGGTAATGATGAGCACTCACTGCAGAGACAGAGACAGAAGTTGTAACTATCCTCATTTACACTTGAGGAAATCAAGACTTGCCTACAGCCCTAGTTGGGGAGCCCTAGTTGGCTAAGTTTCTGTCTACAGCTAGTTAATATCTCTGCTGACATTTTCCCTGGACCCTGAAATGGAGTGGAGCCCTCTGGTTTACCCTAGTTTCCCATCTGATTAATTTCTAAACCACAGAGACATTGCTTTTTCTCATTTTTAAAAACTATACAGTAACAGAATCTTCAGTTTTTCCTTTGTTACCTTGTTACCTGTTACCACACTAGAAGTGCTTCTAGTTTATTAAACTTTCTTTTTTCATTTTTATTACTTAGAGTTTATGCCTTCTAATCTTTCTCTTCAGGGATTCTAAGTCCCTTTAAGAATTCTGACAAACAGGTATTTTTCTGGTAATTGAGAATTAACCATTAAAGTCTTGGAATTAATGTGCTTAATCCCAAACCCTCATGAATAGGAGATAGTAACCTGCTGAGGTTTATAAAAGACCCTCTTGTCAGTTCTCCCAGAGAAACTTGAGCAGGGTCTAGAAACTATACCTTTCTAAGGGTTCAGAGTTACAATCAGTCACCCCCAGCTCAGCATCTTTTATGCTACAATTTAGAAAAGGGAGTCTATATGTAGAAGAAATTTAGTACTTTCTAAGAACATTTGCATATTTGAATTTAGTTGCTAAATTCCTTATCTGTAGACTGAATAAACTGAAGTCCTTTAATTTAAAAGAAATTCATTTTTTATGACTACTCCATTAAATAGAGTTGTATTGATTTCTATTTGGTACCCTGTACTTTTCCAGAGAGTTATAGCTGATAGTTGATTTACTTTTTATGGACAGGTATTTAACTACAACTGGCCTATTCAGATGATTACAGATGATTTTTTTCTGTCTGGCTCTCAGAATTTTTTTTTTTTTTTAAGGAAAGGTGCAGGCAGGAATGAAGTGAGTAAGCAGGCAGGCAGAAGGCAGGAAGAGAGAGAAGGAAGAAGCATCTTTATTTTTTCATTTTAGTTGTTCACACTGGTCGTTTACCTCTGGGCCCAGACTTGAACCTAGGGGTGCGTGACTTACTTCTTCAGAGGTGATTGACCCAACCGCTGCTCCACCAGGGCATGCCAGGATGTTTTCTTAGTTACCACATACACCCATCATTTCCCAGGACAGATTTTCAGTATTCAGTGCTGTTTCCAGAAATGCCAAGATATTTTCAGAATAAAATAAACATTGATAAATTTTAATTTAAAAACAGTTCTATATCACAGTTTGGAAAAGACTAAAGAGACAGTAACTAAAATGGGATCTTTGATTGGATTCTAGAAAATAAAAGAACATTAGTGGAAAGACTGGTGAAATTTGAATAAAGTCCGTACTTTAGTTAATAGTTTTATACCATTGTTGATTTCCTGTCATTGTACTGTGGTTGAGTAACATTGTGACATAGTAGGAAGCTAGGAGAAAGTTATATGAGAAGTCATGCAACTTTTAAAGTGTGTGTGTGCATGTGCATGCATGCTATATGTGGAGAGCAAGAGAGACACCACCATTAGTGCTTTCATTTTGGGCAACTGACTTGACCTTTCTGAATCTTAATTTCTTCATCTGAATATATATAGAGAGATTTTATATATATATATATATATATACACACACACACGTGTGTTATATATATGAAATATGTGTATAGTTATATATTTTTCCTAAATTGTTTGGGGATTTTGGTATTGGCCTTTCCTGAGGCTTTCTCTCTGAGGCAGAAAAGATTATCCAGGATGCTGGAAATACTTACTACCCATAGAAACTATTCACAGAAATTGCTTGATTTGTGTGTTCATTCACACACACCAGTCCTGTGAAAGCTTAGTAAGATTCATGAAGGGCAGAAGATCTTGCAAGAAAGGAAAGAATCACAGTTCCTCTTCTACTGCTCACTAGTGGTTTCACATTGGGCAACTGACTGGACCTTCTGAATCTCAGTTTCTTCATCTGAATGTAGAGGAGTATAATATCCATCCATGGTGATTGTAAGGGTTAAATGAGATTCATGTACGTGAATTCTGGTCATAAAATTCTAAAACATACAAAATGTTTATTTAATATGCTAAAGAATTGTTTTGGAGGGAAAGAAAAGATTCTCCAGTTTCAGGATTAAACATCAAACTGGTCCTCCTGAGACATTTTCCTCGATTAATTGTATTGTGCTTTGAATGCAATCAAAATCCATAGGTGATGTATTTATAATTGTGCCTGTGATGCTTTTGAATCTTTTATCATTAACAGTTTGACCTTGAACCAATATGACAAAGAAATACAAAACAAACTGAACATTATAGTCTATTTAATAAAGAGATTTTACATGAACATTATTTTTATTTATTTTTGCTAGCCCTATCCCTTTTGCTCTGGCAGTCATGACACTAGGAAGAGAATTTCAAATATGAAAGCCCCAAATTTGTTAGTTTTCCTGAAATTTAAAGTCAAAGCCCTCAGTGGAATTTGTGGCGCTTATTTTCAAGAGACTTTAGAAAGATACAGTGTCCAAGCTACCAGTTGTATGAGATTTATAATCTAGTTTCTTTCCAAAAAATATTCTATAATTAATTGAAAACAAGGTGCTTAGCCAAAATATTTAGTAGTGCTGTTGACAGTGATGAAATTGGTTTCTTTTCAATTTTACATCTGAGAGCTGTAAAGCTGATTCTAAGTCCATATATCAGCTGATTAAATGCTCTGATTCAGTGTCTTATGAAGAGCTGCTCTGTGGCTCCAACCAGATCTTAACTATTCTTTCTGCTGTGTCTATTGTCTGTTGATTTAATTGCTTCAGTAAAGCAGCCTCACATAAGTCAATCAGGTTCTTTTTCAAAAATCCCAGTCTAAAGCCAAGACCAAAAAAGCTCAGAGAAATAGAGGATCTACTGAAGTTGGAACTGCTCATCAGTAGTCAAGTGCTTCCTTTTGAATCAGGAAAATATTTTTTTAACTAATTGTTACTGAATTGGTAAAATGAATGAGTAAAATCTGTTATTCCCAAGAACACATTTCCCAATTCAGTAAAAAGTAGTTTATTAGGAATATCTGGAAACTTCCTCTGTGTGTGTGTGTCTTGTGTCTCAATCTACACATATCATGTTTACCGATGAAACATCAATCTCCTTCAATTAGGAATAAAACAAGAATATCTATTGTTATTTTTAACATAATTCTACAAATATTATATACTCAGAGAAGAAACAATTTATATGTGGTCATAAAGGCAGAATTAAAATTATCATTAAGCAAATGTTGATTTAAGACAGATAGCTATAAGATGTTTGTAAAATATCTAATCCTTGTGGAATTTTTTTATGGTAAAAATTATATTTAGACTTAACCAACTGGACTCAAGTTACATGATCCCAGTTTGGTTGGCAGCATCCAAAGCATCATAGTCAGGAGCCAGTCAAACATATGCCTTATTTTCTCCCTAAGAGAGTTGACCTTGACAACATCAATGTCTCAGAGCTTCTTCACAGCTTGTTTGATCTGGTGCTTGTTGGCCCTTGACATCCACCATAAACACGAGTGTGTTGCTGTCTGTCTTCTTTGTGGGTGACTCGGTATCAGGGGAACTTAACAATGGCATCATGGTCAAGCTTATTTCTTGTGGGGGCGCTCTTTGAGGATGTTCGAGATGCCTTGGGAGATGGAGCCACAGTGTCCTGGAACATTGGGAAGACGATGATGTGTGGATCTTTTTTAGCACTACTTTCTTGGCCCTCACAAGCCTTGGATTTGGCTTTGACTTTGGGAGGGCCAACGGCTTCTTTCTTTACTTTCAGCTTTATTTTTTTCATGAAAAGGGTTTCTGACCTCCTTGTCAAAATTTTTCCTCACTAAATCTATCCAGAAAAGGCCAAAGTTTTCAACCAAGTCTTTAAAATAAGAATCAAAAATTTTAAATCCTCACAAATCTTTTTAAACTACACAGGGAACCTTTTTCTAGTTCTACTTGCAATTAAATTTTGCTTTATTCTCTAATAAGTAATATGTGCATATGTTATAAAATTCAAAAAAGTTTTATAAAAAGGTATTCAGTGAAAAGTTAGTCTTCTCCCAGTCCTGCCAGACTTTTTAAGGTATATACAAAGCTAGCTTCTCTCTTAATTCTTTTTATATTAATGGTACCTGCCATATGTACTGTTCAGTACCTTGTTTTTGTTTTGTATACTTAGTAATATTGTCATGGAAACAATGCCAATAAGCGCATATATAGATCTACATTTTTTAATAACTGTAAAATATTAGATTAAGGTTATATACTATAATTTAAATACTTACATATTTAGGTTGTTTCCAACCCCTTGCTATTACAAGCAAGACTGCAAAGAAGGGCGTGATACATATGAGTCTTTGGTACACATGCAAGCAGGCACATTTAAAAGATAAATTTCTAAGTGTGGAAATAATGGGTCAATGGGCAAGTCCATGAATAATTTTGTTAAACTACTCTCATGGATGCTGACAGTTGTACTAATTGACAGTTTCACTGTCATGTCGCCCATAATTGAGTAAAATGTCATGACATTTTAGATTTCTATATGAATTTAGGCTGCTCTTCTGTTTTCTTTTATCCATGGATAGGTTAGGTTATTCCATAGTAGCAAACAACCTCAAAATCTTAGTGGCTTTTAATTACAAGAAATTTCTTTACTTTTGGTTTATGCCTATCAGTGGTTGACTGGGAGCTCTGCTCCCTAACTCCTCACTCAAAAACTTAGGCTAGCAATGTTGCCATCATCTGGAACATTGTCCATTGTCCTGGCTAAGAGAAAGTGAGCCCTGAAGAGTCTCACACTGTCATTAAAATGGTCAGCCTTAGAGTGATATACATGAATTCCCTTTACTCATTCATCACATCCCTCACATGCTCCACCCATTATAAGGGGCCAGGAAGTGTTTTCATACATGTACCCAGAAGATGAAAAGGTGAAAACATTTGGCAAGCAACGGTGATGACTGGCTACCATATCTCTATTCTGTCCTATTTCTCTGCCAGTTCACATGGTAGTAACACAAGATTTGATTTTTCAGGCTATATCTGACTAGTCTCATTTTTATTTTTCCTTTTGAACTAAAAGTAGCTCTTCTAATCACCCTCTTCCCTCTGGATAAAGCCAAATGCTTGTCAGAATTTTTTTTATTGTATCTGTGTTAAATATGTAAATTTAAGGAAATTTTATATCTTTATAATACTGAGTTTTTATAGTCAAGAAGCAGATATATTTATTTTAGTCACATCTGTTATATCTCACATTTTCTTAATATAGATTGTATATATTAGTGTTCTTTTTTGGTTTTTTTTATGGAATTATTTTTTTATTTTACTATGAGATGAAATAATGATCATTTTAATTGCTTCTTTATAGTTATAGTCAGGTTGGTTTTCTTGAAGGGAACAGAAGATACAATCATTTATCACAAATGTAACTTATCCAATCAAAAATCTTTTGAAAAAGTTCCATCATGATCCACCTTTATGTTAATTCCAGAAAATAAGATTAACATCACAGCAACAATAAGTGCCATTTATTTCAATAAATGGAAGTCCTTACCAAATTTCTAAGAGTTATATTTGCTTTGTGCTCTGCAAGTGTCTAGTCTACTCACCTGTACAAGAACCAAGAGATAAAGAGCCATTAATGTAAAATAAGATCTGGCTCTAAAGAAAGAGGCTCACTGGCCCATTCATCAAACTTGAGAGATGTTGAAAATAAACATCTGCTGGTAATTAGAGTGCAGTTTTGAGTGACATAGGCATTGCTTTTCTATTGTGATTTGATGTCCTTTATTGTAAGAAAGAACATGTTGTTGGTTAAAAAAAAAAAAAAAACAGCTTTTTTCTTAAATTAAGCAGGTATTATATTACACCTAGGGTTTGTTTCATATTGAGGATATTTCTTAGCACTGCCTTTGTGTAAATTTTGATGTGATGTTCAACCTAGTTTCCTCCTTTACAACTTGTCTTCATTTCGTCCTCCTTGCTGGGTATTACTCAGTGTTCTTTTTCCTGTAACACATATTCTTTTTAAAAAAACTTTCATATTAAAGGGTGCAGGCAGGAATGAAGGCAAGCAGAGACAGGCAGGCAGGAAGAGAGAGGAGGAATTTTTTAAATTAGTTGTTCATCTTTTTCTTCATCCTGGCCCTAGGTCTTGAACCCAGGTCCTTGGAATATGTGGCCTGCACTCTGAGCAGAAGGCAGCTGATTAATATGCCACTCTACCAGGACATGGTCTACTTCGCAATTTCTTAAAACTGGGAAGAAGGAATAAGTACCCTATGAAGAATAAAAGATAAGAATGACCCCAGACTTTGCAATCCAAACAGGGAGAAGATGCATTTTAAGAAATATTTACAGAATATCACCCAATTATCTTACCTATAGCTATCTGACTTCTGAAGAGGAGATTTTTGAAGCTTGATATCTAAAAAGAATTCCTAAGAATTTCCAATAACCACCGGGAAAACCTGGAGACTAGAGACTAGATCGCTTTGAACGGAGTTAGGTAGTAGTACCCTCCAGCATGCTGACTAGGCCTGAGTAACATTTTTGTATTCTTCTCTTAAGTAAGTTATATGGGCAAAACAATTAAAATCAGCGCGTAACTTAAATGGATTTAAAGTAAATGTAGTCGTTTTAAGAAATGTTTCTCTTTTTATTGTCTTCATAACATCATCTCAATTTTGGAATGTCAAATTCAATAAAATTTGAAAAAAGAAATGTGTTTCTACTAAAAGTATTCTTCCCAGGTTAGGAATGCTCTCTAGAGCACCTAAGTGTTTGACATTTACTAGTGTACTCTAGATATGCTTAGTTTTATTTTATATATATTATTTTATTTTATGTATGTGTGTGTATATATTTTATGCTTCTATATAGATGGACTTACAACATCTTCTACCTTTAACTCTTTAATACTGTTGTCTATCAGATTTTACGTGCGGAGATAGACAAATATTGGCCAAATACATTATTGATTTTTTTTTACCTTAAATTTAATAAATTCAAAAGATATAAAAGAATATATAATGAAAAGACTGCCCTCCCTAGGGTCCTTGTCCCATCAACAAAAGCAGCTAAGGTTATTATTTTCTCGGGTATCCTTCTAGAGATAGTGTATGAATATTAAAGCAAATTCCTATGTTCACCACTAGCAAAATCTACTAATTTGAACAATTAGTGAACGTGTTTGCAGTTTTTATTGGACTCTGACATGAAGGACAGACAACTATGCAGAAGCTCTACATCTACCCCTAACTTTCAATACAGGCAAAACCTGCCCTCTAATTCAAGCTGAGGTTATTTCAGTAGACCCAGGTCTAATACAGTGACCCAATACTCTGGTTCATCAGTCATAGGTCTGAGGAATGATTTCTTCTGCAGTTATTTCCTGTACCCTAGCTGAATAAAACATATCATTTTCCATATCATATTTCCATGAATTAAACATTAAAAATTAAACATTAAACATGGCATTTGTAACTTGGTCGAGACCACCTTCATTTATGTTAGAAAATAAAAAGATTGTATCTTCTAAAACACAGAGTTTGATCACTGTCCCATTTGGGAAGGCCTTGAGAGACAACTTGTTAGTTTGCTGTTTTGTCATCAGAAAGATGAGCTATATCAACTAATCCAAAACAAAAATTGTATTTGGTCATATGTATTTTTAATAGTTATTTTAGATGATATATAAGTTAAAAGCCCAGATGGAAAGTCACTATGTTTAGTTGCCCTGGTGAATATTTTAGAGCTAGTTTTTATTGGAGTACACTCTGTTCAGAGTTAAGTGTTCTGTGGGTGCTTTATTAAGATTTTTTTTATGCAGGCATTTAGTTACATGTGTTCTAAAAATTTTTCCAGGTTAGTCTCCAAAATAAATATATAGATATCAGTCCTTTTTTTTTTCTATGCCAGAAATAACCAGTTTAGAAAAGTAAATGGAAAAAAATATATTTATAATAACTGGGAATAAACAAAAGAAAAGTATAAAATCAGTATGAGTAAAACTATATAAATTGAAAAGCATAAAATAAGACTAGAATAAATGAAAAGATGTATGTACCTGGATATAAAAGGTTATTCTTCCTAAAGTAAGCTATAAACTTAATATTCTTACAGTCCACTTCTCAACAAGATATTTTTAAACCTATTTGAAAAAAAAGATTGTGTAAAAATATATTAAAAAGGAAGATTAGTGATGGAAACATTGCCTTATCATAAATCGTTGGAGTGCTAAAGTTACATTCAAATAAAACATCGAGTGCTGATGTAGGATATCATAAACAAAAAAAAGAAAAAAGGTACTAGATGACAAAACCCAGGAACAGATTCAGGCCTGTGTAAGAAGTGGCTCTGTTAAAACGGGATTTATAAAACATGGAGAGGGAATTTTATAAATACTGTTGGAACAAATTAATATATTTTTTGGGGAAAAATATTTTAGATCTTTTTTCCATATCATCTTCCATATCATATTTCCATGAATTAAACATTTGATTTTAAGATGCAAACCTATTAAGTGTTAAAAGATAATAAAAGTGTGATGTAGGTGCGCCTTTGTGGCTCATAGCTGAGATGGCTGAGCTGTATACCATGTTAAAGCCCAAAGCCCCAAGACAGGGGACTTGGGGATGGTCATGGGGGTAGAGACCAAAATAAATAAAAATGCTTTTTTCTCTGCTTCCTCCCTCCCCCTCTAAAAATGAAAAAATAATACAAGTATTTAATCTAGTATGGGAAAATCTAAGATAGAAACCATAAAGTGGGGGCACAAACTCAAGAGTATAGTGCAGCAAATCCAGACAGGAAATTAAATCATTCAGGTATACTGTGTAGAAAAAAATCATGGAATACAGATTTTTTTTAATTAAAGTAGAAATACTTCTCTTCTTTAAGAAAAAGCATAACGTAAGTTTAATAAATGATCGCTGACATTTGGTTGAGAGTTAGGAAGTGATAGGAAGTGTTGGAAATTTTGACAAATGAGAGCATGCTAACACAGGCCCTAGGTTGCTCACATATCAGTCTGCAAGAATATCCCCCCTTTTCTTCCCAATTATACAACATGGCAGCCGAAAGGACCCAAGCCCACTCAGCTCCAATCAATTTTGCTCACAAGGATGAAGCCCAGAGAATAGGAGTCAAGATGGCGACCTGGTAGGACGTGTTAGATCTCCTCACTACAGAACAACTAGAAATCATCCATTCTTCAGGCACACATGCCATAGAAGAGCTGACCCCTGGGGCTGCAGAGATAGCAGCAACAATCACCACAAGGGTAGGCGAAGGCGTTGGGGTTCAGAGATGCAGCCGGATTAGGAACTCCCAGTCTTAGGAAAAAAAGCAGCAGAGAAGGTGGAGTCATAAGGAAGAACTGAGCATCCCAAAAGTTGCTCAGAAGGCAACAGAGAGCCTGCACACCAGGACTGGGCCATAGAGCCGGGGATAGAGGGTCTTGGTGCAGGGTGGAAGGAGGACCAGCATCTCAGTGGTCTGAGCAGGACCCCCTGAAGGAAATTTCACAAGGTGCCACCATAACTGGAAGAAGCCAGGACCTGCCCACCAGAAATCCCACCCCCACTAGCACCACCCTGGGGGAGGCGGAACTGCATCCCAATTACTGATTGCAGGCTAGTGGCAAGGTGGTCATTATCTTTCAGAGCTGGGACCCTAGAGGACGGTTCTGATCCCCCACACAAACTCCAACCCCATAGGCTGAACACTCGGGCCCCAACACAGGGTCAAGTCCAGTGGTGACGCCACACAACTCAAGAATTCCCAATCTTCAAACCAAGATCCAGGCTTCTGTGGTAAATGCCATCAGCGCAGGAAAACTTAACCCACAGAAACATAGATAGATTCTAAGCAGAACAGAGACTAAGAGAACTGCACAAATGATGGATCCAGTTCAAACCCCAGAAATCTTGAATACAGCAGACATGTGAAAACTACCTGAGGATGGATTTAGGGCAGTGGTGATAAATATACTCATGATAATCAAAAAAACAATAGAGGAAGAAAAAGAAGCAACAAAAATCAGAAGAAATGAAGCAAGATATTAAAGAAATGAATATAATAGTTGAACTAAAGAACTCAATAGAGGGACTCAAGAGCATGGATGAAACCTCCAATAGAATCAGTGAACTAGAAGACCGAGCAGAGGAATGCACTCAAGCAAACCAGCAAAGAAAAAAAAGAAACGAGAAATGAAGAAAGCATTTGTGACCAATGGGATAACATCAGAAGGAACAACATTTCCATCATAGAGATCCCAGAAGGAGAGAATAGAGAAAAGGGGCAGAAACTATATTTGAAGAAATAATAGCTGAGAACTTCCTTAATGTGAGGAATGAAGCCAACCTCCAGACTCAAGAAACTCAAAGACTTCCAAAGAAAAGAAACCCAAACAGACCTACATCTAGACACATTGTTATCAAAATGTCAAAAATACAAGATAATCTTAAAAGCAGCTGGAGAAAAACGAGTCACTAAGGAGTCTCCATAAGTTTGTCAGCAGATTTCTCAAGGGAAACTCTACCAACCAGAAGGGAATGGCATGATTTATTCAAAACACTAAAAGAAAAGGATTTTCAACCTAGACTACTGTAGCCTGCAATATTACCATTCAGAACTGAAAGAGTGATAAAAAGATTTTTCCAATTAGCAAAAGTTAAATTCATCACTGCAAAACCAGCTGTATAAAAAGTATTAAAGGATACTCTATACAGTGTAAAGAAGTCCCACTTAAAAACAGTGAGAGCAAATATAAAAAGTGTGGAGGAGGAGAGGAGAATAAAAATGTGGATGGTTACAATTAGTGATTAATCTGCTTTCAAAGAAAAATAGGAAATAAACATAGAACTACAAATGCTAAGCAAAATGTATCTCCAGGGTAAAAGCAAAGAAGAAAACAGAAAGAGAAACCAATCAAAACATAACTACATTCAACCCACCTAAGAAGAGAAAGAGAACAAAGGCACTATTTCTTACAACATAAAACAAATTACAAAGTGACAACAGTTTCATACCAATAATCATTCTAAATGTTAATATATTGAACTCACCAATCAAATGGCACAGAGTGACCGAGTGGATTAAAACACATAACCCAACCTTCTGCTGCATTCAGGAAACTCATCTTATTTCAATATATAAACAGGCTCAAAGGCAATGGTTTAAAGACAATCCTACAGTCAAATGGCAACAACGAAAAAGGGCAGGAGCATCTATATTAATATCAGATAAAACAGACTTCCAACTAAAAAGCATAACAGAAGACAGATGGAAATTATATAATGTTAAAGGGGTCAGTTCAGTAAGAAAAAATGCTTATTAACATATATGCACCAAATGAAGGAGCATCAAAATATATTAAGCAAGTATTATTAGAACTGATGAGAGACATTGATAGCAACACAATAATAGTAAGAGGTTTCAACACCCCACTGACAACAATGGACAAATCAACCAGGCAGAAAATAACAGGGAAACAGCAGCTTTAAATGACCATTTGGAGCAGTTAGGTCTGATAGGCATATACCAAACACTTCATCCAACAACTACAGAGCTCACTTTCTTCTCAAGTGTGCATGGAATATTCTCAAGGAAAAATCGTAAGTTGGGACAATAAAACATGTCTCAATAAATTTACAAAGGTTGAAATCTTACCAAACATCTTCTCTGACCTCAATCGCATAACACTAGAAGTCAACCACAAAAAGAAAGGTGGAAGTCCCCAAATTAATTGGGAGACTACACAATATGCTTCTAAATGATTCGAGTAAAAGAGATCAAAGAGGACCTTAAAAAATACTTAAGACAAATGAGAATGAAGACGAGCTGACAGACTATATGCGATGCAGCAAAGCAGTACTAAGGTGGAAGAACATTGCAATCCAAGCCTACCATAATAAATAAGACAAATCACAATCTAACCCAATGTTTAAAACAACTAGAAAAAGAATAGTTTAAACCAAAAATCAGTAGAAGAAAGGAAATAATCAAAATTTGAGCAGAAATAAATAGAAAACAAAAACAATCCAGGAGATCAATAAAACTAAAAGTTCATTCCTAGAAAAAATAAATTGACAGACCATTGGCTAGACTCATAAAGATAGAAAGAGGAAATCATAACTAGAATCATAAACGGGAGAGGTTACAACAGACACCACAGAAATATTAAACATTTTCAAAGACTACTGTGCCAACAAAGTAGATAAACTCGAGGACATGGACAGATTTCTAGAAAAACAGTCTACCAAGACAGAATCAGGAAGAGTTGGAAAACCTGAACAGAACAATCACAAGCAAAGAAATTGAAGAGATAATCAAAACTCTCCCTAAAAATAAAAGCCCATTACCAGATGGCTTTTCTAATGAATTCTACCAAACCTTCAGAGAACAACTGATACCTGTTCTTCTCAAACTCTTCCAAAATATTGAACAGGGAACTCCCAAATACTTTTTATGAGGCTAACATCATACTGATACCAAAAGCTGATAGAGGTATCACCAAGAAAGAAAATTACAGGCCAATATCTCCGATGAACAGATGCAAAATTTCTCAACAAAATATTAGCAAACTGAATTCAACAATGCATTAAAAGGAGCATCCATCATGGCCAAGTGGGATTTATCCTAGGGATGCAAGAATGGCTCAAAATACATAAATCTATTAATGTAATACATCATAACTACCATAGCAAGGAGAAACACTACATGATCATATCAGTAGACACAGAGCTTTTGACAAAATCCAACACCCGTTTATGATAAAAACCATGCATAAAATAGGGATAGAAATTACATACCTCAACATAATGAAGGCCATATATGGCAAACGCACAGCCAACATATTCAATAGCAAAAAATTGAAAGCATTTCTTCTAAGGTCAGGAATAAGATAAAGTGCCCACTCTCACCACTGCTATTTAACATCATACTGGAGGTCTTAGCCAGAGCAATTAGACAAGAAAAAGAAGTGAAAGGAATGCAAATTGAAAAGGAAGAAGTAAAACTATGATTATTTGTAAAAAATATGATTAGATATTAAAAATCCTAAAATCTCTGTCAAAAAACTACTAGAACTAACCAACAAATACAGTGAAATGGCAGAGTATAAAATAAGTACACAAAAATCTGTTGCATTGTTGTATGCAAACTACATGCTAGAAGAAAATGAAATCACGAAAACCATGCCATTTAAAATAGAAGTTAAAAAACAAACAAGTGTTTTGAAATATACTTAACAAAGGAGGTGAAAGCTTACAATGAAAACTACAAGTCCTTCTTAAAAGAAATAGAGAGCACAAAGAGATGGAAAGATATTCCCTGATCATGGCTGGGAAGAATTAACGTTGTTAAAATATCATCTAACCTAAAGCAATATACAGATTTTTTGCAATCCCCATTAAAATCCTATGGGATTATTTAAAGGAAATAGAACAAAAAATCTTAAAATGTATATGGAACAACAAAAGACCCCAAATAGCCAAAGCATTATGAGAAAAAAGCACAAACCCAGAAGGATTACACTCTGAGACATTGAGCTATACTACAAAGTGACAGTGATCAAAGTGGTATGGTACTAGAATAGTAACAAAGGCACAGATCAGTAGAATAGAACTGATCACCAGAAACTGACACACAGAGTCAGTTAACCCGTGACAAAGGAGTCAGAAGCATGCGATGGAGAAAGAAAAGTCCTTTCAATAAATGGTGCTGGGAAAACTGGATAGTTACATGCGAAAGAATGAAACTAGATCACTCTCTCACACCATTCACAAAAATTAACTTAAAATGGGCTAGAGACTTGGACATAAGACCAGAAACCATAAAATTATTGGAAACAACATAGAAAAGACATTCCATGTTAACAGCCTTAGAGAGGACTTTGGGTACTCAACTACAGCGTCAACAGAAACAAACAAACAAAAAACCAATTGGAACTACATCATACTAAAAAACTTCTTCACGGTGAAAGAAAACATCACCAAGACAAAATGACAGCCTACTTACTGGGAGAAGATATTTGCATTCCATATTTCTGACAAGGGCTTGAATTTATAAAATATACAAAGAACTCCTAAAACTCATCAGAAAAACAGGCAATCCAATCAAAAAATGGAAAGAGGAATTTGAGAGACCAAAAACAATATATCACCTTACACCTGAAAGACTGGCTATTATCCAAAAGTCTGGAAACAACGAATGTTGGCAAGGATGTGGAGAAAAATTAGAGTGTAAATTGGTGCAGCCAATGGAAAACAGTGTGGAGAGTCCTCATAAAGTTGAATATGGAAATTCCATATGATGCCACCACTCCACTTCTCAGTATTTACCTGAAAGATATAAAAACACTGACTAGAAGAGATTTGTGCACACCCACCCGCCCCGTGATTATTGTATCCCTAGTCACAATAGCAAAGAAATGGAAGCTACCTAAGTGTCCCACATTAGATGAATGGATAAAGATGTGAGATACACACACACACACATAATGAAATGCTACACAGTCCTTATAAGAGATGAAATCCTGACATTTGAATCAATGTAAGTGAATCTAGTGGTGATTATGCTAAGTGAAATAATCCAAAAGAAGGACGATACCAGACAATCTCACTCATAGGTGGAATGTGAACAGACAAAACAAAACCAACCCTTGGACATTTTACAATAGTGCTGTGTTTACTAATAGGGAATGGGATGGGCTTGCGGGGAAATACATGGTGGCAGAGCGGAGCCCACTGACAATAGTAAAGAATACTTGGTGATTTGTTGGAGAGCAGGGTGTGTTGACATATATATACATATATATACATGAAATGGGGAAACTGCACATAAGGGGAACCCACTGCAAAAAAAAATAAATCCCAGAGTTACTAGATTTTCTGACCTTTTTCATTGTAAAGCTGGAAATTGCAAATTTTTTGTTAAATCTCCCAAATTTAAACTGTTATCTCAGTTTTTAAAATGGCTTATAGGCCAAACAAAACACATTGACAAGTCCAGATTTTGCCCATAGGCCTTGAGTTTGTGAGCTCAACTGTCTAATTTTAATTTTGGTTTCAGAATCATGCTTGCCTATTTAAATTGGAACACGTTATTGTTGGTTTATTTGTTTTTCCTTTGTTCTTGGCAGTTTATATAGGAGGAATTATCTGTCCAAGTCTAGATGAAGTTCAGGACCTGGGATCTTTTTATGAGAAGAGAGTTCTATATTTCCAAGATTTCTTCTTGAGGCATTTGGGTAATTTATATTCCTATAAGCTCAAGACATTTAATCTAGGCTTAAGTGAATTATCTTAAAGATTTTTTTTAGTCTCTGCATGTTAATAGATTTTAATTTTTCTTACTATTTGATTGGTTGTTAGGATGGTTGGTTTCACTTTCTCTAGTTCGTTTTGTGTTTTAATTCACAAAAAGCTCTGTTTGAGTTTTATTGTCTGTCATTTTGTTTGATTTGTTCTTTTTCTAGCTTCCAAAGTGAATTACTTTGTCCATTTATTTGATAATTCTCTTCAGACAAGTATTGGATATTAGGAATTTTTCTCTCAGTACAGGCTTTTTTTCTCTCAATGTGGTTATTTCTAAATGGTCTGTGATTTGTTTTGATTGCTTCTTGGACCCAAGTCATTTCAAATAATAGTTTTTGAATTTCCAAGTAGATTTATTTTTTTATTGTTGAATTTTATTGTTTTGGGATCACAAAATGTGACTTATAAGATTTCTGCTCATTTGAATTTATGACATAATATTAAGTTTTATCTAAATGTAGATGTTCCAGATTAATTTGAAAAGAATGTTTTATCTATAAAATGAAATTCTAAATATGTACTTATTATTTGTTAATGGCATTGTTTATATCATCTCTATGTTTTTATTACCATGTCATTAGTTTACAATAATATATACACTTCAGGAAAGTAGAGTCACTCCTCAGTCCATGTGTATATCACACTTCACCCACCACCAGTTTTAGTGCCGGTCACCGCTATCATTTTCACTCTTTCAGTTCCAGCTTTACTCCCTACTCTCACTTCTATTAACCACATTCTCAAATTCAGTGTCTTGAGAGTTTTGTTATATTTTGTTAGCTTATTTTGTTTCTTTCTATACTAAAATAAGTAAAATCATTTGGTATTTTTGTTTTTCTGACTCATTTTGCTTAGTATGATCTCAAGTTGCAGGCAACCTGTTGTAAAAGGCACATTTTCATCTTTTTTAACAGCTGAGTAGAATTTTCTTGAGTATAAATAAATTCTACATCTTTATCCACTGACAGGCTTGATTCCATTTCTTGACTATTGTGAGCTGTGCTGCTATAAACAGGTACACTTATCTTTTCTGACTAATGTTTTTGAGTTCTTTGGATATATACCTACAACTGGAATTAATTGATCAAATGGTAGTTTCTTTTCATTTCCTTTCCCTTTTTTTTTTTTTTTTTTTTTTGAGGAACTTTCATAATGCTTTCTGTAGAGGTTGCACTAGTTTATATTTCCACCAACAGAGTGAGAGTTCCTTTTTCCTCACACCCTCATCAACACGTGTTGCTTCTAGTCTTTTTGATACAGTTCATTCTTGCAGATGTGAAATATCTCATTGTGGTTTTGATTTATATTTGCTTGATGAGAAATGATGTAGAGCATTTTTTCATGTGCCTATGGCCATCTGTATATCTTTTCTGGAGAAGTTTCTATTCATATCTTCTGTCCATTTTTTTTAATTGGTTTGTTTTGTTATAGAGACTTATAAGTACTTTATATATTTTAGAGCCTAACCCCTTGTCCAGCGTATGATATGCAAATATCTTCTCCCAATCAATAGGTTGCCTTTTCCTTTTTGTAGTGGTTTCTTTCACTGTACAATTTTTTTTCAGTTTGATATACTCCCATTTAATTTTGCCTTTGTTTCATTTGCCTTTTGTGTTGCTCCTCCAAAGACTTCTCTGATCGACATCACAGAGTGTATTAACCTATTTTTCTTCTATATATCTTAGAGTTTCAGATATTACATCCAAGTCCTTAATTCCGTTGAAAATAATATTCTCTCTGTAAGATATAAAGTCCTAAATATGTATTTTTTGTAATAGTATTATTTATATCCTATTTTTATCACCTTCCTTATTTCCAGGTTTCTTAGAAATGTTTTAAGTGTTTTCTTTTGAATAGCATATAGCTGATCATTGTCTTAGTCCCTTTTTTTTAAAAGGCAAGGTACAGTTAGGAATGGAGGCAAGTAGGCAGGCAGGCAGGAGGAGAGAGAAGAAAGAAGCACTTTATTTATCTTTATTTAGTTTTACATCTTGGTTGTTCTCCCCAACCTTGGTATGTTCGTGGCCTGTGCTTTAACTGGAGGCAGTTGACCAAACCTATTCTACCAGGATGCCTTAGAGGCTCTCTTAATACAGGAATTTAAATCATACATTTATTTCATAACTCAGTTTGGATCTTTTCCTACCATTTTATTTTATATTTCTTGCATTTTCTTATCACTGCTTCCCCTTTTTCCCTTTCTAGATTTTGCAGAAATGATTCAGGTTTGTTTTTGGTTTTGCTTTGGGGTGGTTTGGTTCATTTTCCTCCCTCGTGGTGAAGGTTTTACCTCTTATTTGTTGGCACCTTACATTTTAATACACATTAGTTTTGCGGGTTTTGTTTTGTTCATTTGTTTTTAGAGATGCTTTTTATCAAGTTGAGGAAGTTCTCTTCTATTCCCATGTTTCTAGGATAGTTTTAATAATTAATGGATGTCGAAATTTGTTGTTTTGTTGCATCATGATATGATCATATGACTTTTTCTCCTTTTTATTTTTTAAATTATTTAAGGAAGGAAAGAAACCGGCAGAAATGAAGGCAAGTAGGCAGTCAGGAAAAGAGAAATAGGAGGAAGGAGCGTTTTCTTTCTTTTTTTTGGTTATTCTCCCCACCTGCCCACCCAGTCCTGGAACATGAACCTGGTTCCTTGGGCTGTATGTGGACTATTCCCCAAGTATGGGCCTAATACCTGAGCCACCAGGGCACGCTAACATTTTTCTTCTTTAACCACTCAATATGGTGGATTCTATTGGTTGATTTTTAAATATTAAAACCAGCTTCGTATCCCTAAAATAAACTCCACTTGGTTGTGGTGTAAAATTCTTTTTATATGTTACAAAATCTGCTTATTACTATTTTGTTAAGAATTTTTGTGACTATATTTATGAGACATTGTCTTTATTTAGAGAATCTATCAGGGTACTACCAACTTCAAAAAATGAATTAGAAGGTGTTCCCTCCTATTTTCACAAGAGATTCTCAAGAATTGGTGTTAAATCTTTAAATATTTAGTTGAATTCTGCAGTAAAATCTATCTGGACCTGGATCTTTCTTTTGTGTGTGTCACAATTCAATGTTTTTAACAATTATAGATATATATATTATATATATATATATAAAAGCTGTTTTTATACTGGGAAAATTCTAATAGTTTGGTTCTTTGTTTTTTAAAGGAAGGGTACAGACAGGAATGAAGGCAAGCAGTCAGGAAGAGAGAGGTGGAAGAAGCATTTTATTTTTATTTAGTTATTCACATTGATTATTCTCCCTGATGCAGAATATGAACCCAGGTCCTTGGGATGTATGGTCTTAGGCCAGAGGCAATTGACCAAACTACTATTCCACCAGGATGCACCCTAATTTGTGTTTTTTTGAGAAATTGGTCAGTCTTATTTATGTTGTTAAATGTATATGTGTGTATGGTATATATACCATTGTTCTCCTTTGGTGTCTGCAGGATCCGTAGTAATAATCTCTCATTTTAATTCTCAATATTGGTTAGTGGTGTCTTTATTTTTATTATTCTTATTGGAGGCTTATCAGTTGTATTGCTCTTTTCAAAGAACAAACCGAACTTTTCAATTTCATTGATTGCTGCTCTTTATTATTTTCTTCTTTCTGCTAAACTTGGATTTAGTTTGCTCTTTTTCTAGGTTCTTGATGTATAGGCACTTAGATTCTTGCATTGAGATTTTTTTTCCCTAATGTGTGCATTTAGTGCTATGAATTTCCTCTGAGCACAGCTTTACCTGTCTCACAAATTTTGATATGTTGTATTTATTTTTAACCAGCATATATAGTTTTAATTTCCCATAAGAATACTTTAACCTATGGGTTTAGAAGTGTGTTCATTAGATTTTAAGTACCTGGAAATTTTCATGTTACCTATCTATTACTGATTCCTACCTTGATTCCATTGTATATGAGAGCACACTCTACGACATTAGTTTTTAGAAATTTGTTGAGGTTTGTTTCATGACATGTAAGTCAATGAAACAAATTTTAGAGTCCAGAAATAAACCATTCATTTATGGTCAATTGACTTTCTATTAACATACCAAAGCAGGTCATCAAATATTATAGGGGTTATTATATATCCACATACAAAATGATGAATTTAGAGCTTTTCCTTGCACCATAGACAAAAATTAACTAAAAAATAGATTATAGAACTTCAGAACATAGAGCTAGAACTATGAAGTTCTTAAAACATAGAACTAGTTTTTTTTTCCTGTGAGATAAGCAAAGATTTTTTAGAGACAATACCAAGAATATAAACAATAAAAGACAAAATTGAGAAAATAAACCACAAAATTAATTATTTTTGTCCTTCAAAAAACTCCATTAAGAAAATGAAAAAATGGGTGCACCCTGGTTACCTAGTGGTCTAGTACACCCTGGGAGGACATGCATCCCAGGGTCCTGGGTTCAAGACCTAGGGTCAGGGGGAACAAATGTGAAGAACTTTGCCTGTTGCTGTTCTCTCTTTGCCTGCCTACTCATCTTTATTCCTTGCTGTGCCTTTCTTTTAAGAAAGAAAAAGAAAGATGACTAACGTCCAAAACAATAGATAATAACTAGTGTGAAAAAGTTATGGAGAATTTGAACCTTCATACATTGCAACTTTATAATACATTGGGATTGTAAAATGGTGCAGCCAACGTAGAAAACAGTCCAGTAGTTACTCTAAAGGTTAAACCTTTTTTTTTTTTTTTTCAGTGAGCCAGCAATTCCACTCCTAGATATATATACCCAGGGAAACTTAAAAATAGGTCCCCAGAAAAAGTTTTCACATGAATATTAGCAGCATAAGTCATAATAGCCAAAAAGTGGAAAGAAACCCGAGGCCCATCAACTACTAAATGAATAAAGGAAGCATAGTTTGTCAATGAAATAGATACTATTTGTCAACAGAAAGGAACAAAATAGGGCTATAACATGGATGAACCTTAGAGACATTAGGCTTAACCAAAGAAGTCAGACACAGAAGACCACATATTATATGATTCCCATAAGTAAAATGTGCAGAAAAGGCAAATCTTTAGAGACATGAATTTGTTGTTGCCTCAGGCTGGAGGTGGGGAGAGGGAGTGACAGCTAACAGGTATGATTTCCTTTTATGGGTGATAAAAATGATCTGAAGTTGGATTACGGTGATGCATGACTCTAAACTTACTAATCATGGTATTATACACTTATAATAAAATGAAGTACACTGTAAATTAATTTTATGGTTCATAAAAATAAAACTAATAAAAAACAGGAAAAGAGAATATTGAAAATTGAAATTTCTAGATTTTTGAAGGGAGGCTTCTACAGAAGCTCAAGAAAATAGCAATGGAATAATAGAAGACGTAGAAATGGGTTTTTTGACAGGAGGGAAATTTTTATTTGAACATGTATGTATTTACTAAGTTTATGCCATTATTTAATCCTTCATTTAATAAATATATACTGAGTACATCTTAAATTCTGGGGATTTCATAATGATGAAAGCACCCCAGATCCTGTTATCCTGGAGTTTCCAGTGTAATTGAAATGAAAAAAAAAATCATAATTAAACATTTAATTATAACTGTTAATGATATGAGGCAAAGACTTTGATTCGATAAATCATGTTTTCTTTTATAACACAACTAATTAAGGGTAAAACTTTTCAAAATAAGTGAACATGAGAGAGTCCCCAAATTTGTTAACATGTCCCGTCCCAACCGTAGGTTTCTCAGGTTTGCTTTTGAAAACCCAGAGTACATCCCTCTGTGTACATACAATTTAAAAATTCCTGGACCTAGTGTAGGGCACACCACAACAGCCTCTTTATTCCATAGCTAGTTCTTAAAATAAATTAATTAGTTAATAAAATAAAATAAAATAAAATAAAGGTCAGAAAGAAAATTAAATAATTCCCCTCATCCCCCTTTCTGGGAAAATTCCAAACCTAGGCAGATTTTTGAAGTGAGTGGCATTGTAACATAATGTGACCAACACCTCTCTCAGTAGATCTAACCAGGGAGAGTGATAAGGGTACCTTGCCAAGCCTCTCACTCGTTGTGTTCTGTGTGGACTTCCTCCATCCTAGAGTAAATATGTCAACTTAAAAAATGTAGCGACGCAGACGGGAAAAGAAACAGTAATATAACAGACTGCAAGCATGTGCAGACAGCATCTCATAGGTGATATAAGAAGAGCAGAAGAGACGTGCTCTTTAAGAGATCTGGAGAGTATTCCAGAAAAGTTGGGCCAAGAATTAATAAAATTAAGCATAAAGTCAGAGAAAGAGGGAAATAACATCCAAGATATAAAAATTGAGGATGAGTTGATGAGAATTCTAAGAATATTTGAGATAAAAACCTTTTTTAAAAATAGTAAATGAAGTAAAGAATCAGGATAAATGAGTGTGAATGTTTCAGCAGCTCAACGTGTTGCTCACTTTTCCCACAACAGGTGAGGAAGACCGTAAATGCAGACAGGTTTTCCCAGACAGGCCTGCAGGACTGAAAGATGATAGTAACAAAAGGACAACAGTAGTGAAAGACAAGAGACGACTGTACATACACTGGGTTCCTTCCTGGCTTAGTGTAGGGGTCCCCTGACTTCATGAGCCCAGACAGCAGAAGCCTCATAAGGCTTCCCTACTTGGGTCCTGAACACGTTAGTTCTTGCTTTGTCGTAGATTTTCAACAGGACAAAATACAGTCAGTGAATCAGGCTTTACATTTCTTCTACTGAAGACTAAAGCATAGTAGCTAGAAAGAAAGTACTTCACAATGACTTAATAGAAACGAGCATCCATATAAAGGATATGGTGAAAATTTCTGTGAAAACAGTAACACTGAAAATGGATAACCAGGAATTTTGTATAGAAAGGCATATCAAAGGATGAACCATATATATGATATATTCAAACATGAGATGAAGGATCTTGAGAAAGTTGCAGCTATAGATAATAGGATAATTAGGGCAAACTAGAAATATCATGTGAAGTATTTTATATAAATATTTTTTCAGAGTCTCTCACAGACCTACTGAGTGACTAGAAGCCAGATACAAGTCTGTATACTCTGATTGCATTTATATGAAATTTTAAAATAAGAAAATTGATCTGTAATGATAAAAATCAAATCAGTGGTTAGGTGATTAATTGCAAAGGAGTACAAGGGAACTTTCTGGGGAGGTGGTTGGGATTATTGGTAGCATGGCTGTGTTCATTCGTCTAAACCCTTTGACGTGTATGTGTAACATGGGTGCACTTTTATGCAGATTATTTCTCCATTTCAAAAGGATTAACAAAGCCTAAAATAAATTTTCTTAAAAGTGTTTCTTTGGGAATGGGTTAAGAATAAAGGGTAGTGAGAGTCCAGTAGACGGTGGGAGGATGCTCAGAAATTTGGTGGTGAGCATCACATGTTATATAGTTGATGAAGAGTAAAACTGCACATCTGAACATATTGTAAACCAATGTTATCTCAAATTTTTAAGAAGTTTTTTTGGACTTTATAGGAAACCATTATGTGGTTTTATCGGTTTGTGAACCATATAAATTGTAAAATACAGCAGTCTAATTATTGGTGCATCTTTTTCTGAGCATTTTTTAATCAAATGTAGGATACTGGAAAGATGATGATATGGTATTGTCTAGAAAAAAAGAACTGGTCTAAGAACAATGTGACCACCGAACAGGACATGCTTGGAGAAATGCTGCCACCGCTGTTGAGTTGTGTTGTATTGTGTTCAGTCTGGCTCTGCAGAGCCAAATCTCTGTCCCTTGTATATCTTAGTAAGAAATCTCATCGCTGAGAAAGTTTTCAAAATTCCTATCTTTGTCTTTGTTTTTTTAATGAACTGATTATATGGTTTTATGTTTAGACTGAGGGTGAGATCTCAGGTACTGTGACTTATGTAAGGAGAAAAAACGATTTTCATGCAAGTGAAATCAGACATGCCAAGTAAGATCCAACAGTTCATTTGTGAATTTAATTTCTCCTCTTCATTTCCATAAGCAGAAATTACTAAATAACTTATATGTGTAATACCTAAATAGGAAGACATGCTTATAAACAGGATGATGATGTAGCTCTCATTTTAAAGATTATCTTATTTTACAAGATTATTTATTCTCATGCTGAAGCCATAATATGATAAATCTATTGATAAAACTAAAGCATCACTAGAGCAGGATTAACATCTTGGAATATTTCATCTACCAAAAGAAAGAGAAAATTCCTAAAATGTATTCTGCATTAAAGTATCCTCTGCCAACTCCTACTCCACTGGCAACAGGGATCAATTGTAAGGCCCTGCCTGGTTGCCAGGAGTCACAGGAAGTCTCAGCAGTCAACCCCAGGAGCACTGAGGCCGATGTCTCTTTCCTCTGATGACCAGATACCCTGCCTCTCATACGCAGTGTTTGTGTTTCTGTTCAGAATTCCCCCAGAGCTCATTGGTGACCACTCCATGCAAGGATCTCTGCAGGGCAGTATTCTCATACCACTGGCCACTCCCGGCTGACCGATAGTCATGACTGCCTTTGGCCGGCTTGGGTTTCCAGTTCTTACCTCTGGGAACCAGGTTTGCAGGCCACTTGACACAAAGCCCACTGGCAGCTCACTGAGCTGTGAATATTAAAAGCTAGGTTTTGTTCAACTCTAATTTTCTTAAAGCTCTACAGTATATGTGCTGGATATATTTGGTAACGTACTCCTAAAATTCCTGCCCTTCTAAGCAAATCTGATTGTAGGAAAAAGGAAATTATATATTTGAGTAAAAGCATTTGTGGAAAATGAAGGTTCAGAACTAAGTACCCATTATTTATGTTTTGAAGGTTTCAGAGAGGAGTTTCCATGGGATAAAGTTGTTTTTTTGCAGCTGTTGACTTCCTAGTACAAGTTATTAGAAGCTGGAAATTAAAGTAATAATAAGACTTGAGATTTCAGATACAACCAGTCAGCATCTCAGTGGTCTCTACAATATAAATATACTCTTCCCAGAACCAACAAAACACTAAAGATCTGTAAACCCATTTTTTAATTTACCTTGTATTAACAAAAGTAGAAATGTTGTTTTGGTTGTTTGGTAGGTTTTGCTTAGTTGTGTTTTGATTTGGGCAGTAGTCATAGTTGTAATTCAGTTATCAGTCTGTGGTCTTGATAATTAGCCTGGCAGTTGCTCTTTATTTTGTAAGGAATCAAAATGACAAAGAAACTTCTAGCAAAGTTTTATGAGCTACTTTATCACTGTAGCTCATCACCTAGAGGAGGAGGCAACCTCCATTCATGGAACCTTAACTACTCACTGATCAGTAACTGTTACTAAACAAATGGTTTAGTAATGTTTAAATAGTATTTGCTGTTTTCTGATTATAAAAGTAACATGAGAAAGACTACAGAGCATATAGGCTGAGAGCACTGGTGTGGGAGGTGAAGAAGCCTTCCTTGGCTCCTGTAATACTGGTCAGTCAGGTTATAACCAAACTCTCTAAGCTTGCTTTCTTTATCTATAAAATAAAGATAAATTACAGTTCTACCTGTGGAAGATTTGTGTGAAAATTAAATAAAATAATGCAAGTAAGTGCCTAGAATAGGGCCTGACTTAGTAAAAGAGGAATTACAAATTAAAAAATAAATCAATAAAATAAAAAAGACTAGTAAGCCACAAGTCAGTGGTTAACATTTTGATAGGTTAGCTTTCAGGATTTTTCTCGCACACATACACACAAATATATGTATGTATGTATGTATGTATATCTTTTTTCTAGCCATTTATAAAATTGTGGTTTTTATATCCAAATTATATCCTGCTTACTTTCCCCCATGTAACTTCTATTACCCTTTATATTAAAATTAATTGAAAACATATTCATGATCTTATAATATTATAAGATACTATATAATTATTCAATCATTAGCTCCTTGTGAAATGTCTGTTATTTCTAGTATTTACTATTAGAGGTTAAAGAATTTGAAAAATCTTAAGACATCTTTTTTTATTTTTTGCATTATTTGATGTTGAACTTTTTTATATGTTACTGGCATTATTTCAGTGAAATACCTATTGAAGTAATTAATAAAGCTTTTTAGGTGAGATGTCTAGCTTTTGGAAATAGTACCAAGTAAATAGTAAGTACTCATTAAATTATTTGTAGCATAATAGATAAATTAATGGTAAGAAAAATTTTGCCTCTGTACATATGCAAAGATAATGCTATATTTGTTCTTAGTCTTTACTCCTAATTTTTTTTCCATTCTTTTCTTTCCCCCACAGTTCATCCATGAGCTCCGATTTCCCACATTACAACTTCAGGATGCCTAACATTGGATTCCAGAATCTTCCTCTCAACATATATATTGTGGTTTTTGGCACGGCTATATTTGTCTTCATTCTTAGTTTACTCTTCTGTTGCTACTTGATTAGGTAATCATTTTTACTTCTGTGCTACTTCAGAATATGTTAAACACTCAGTAAGTAGTTTTCTGCCCCTAGGTTAAGAAAATTTATTTCTAAGTCTG